>CAJNDV010031609.1:3289-16419 GCA_905221635.1 Symbiodinium sp. CCMP2456
GGTTCAGGGTTTAGGGTTTTTGGGCTGAGGTTAGGGTTCTGGTTGGGGTTTCGGGATTCAGGTTTTGGATGCGGGCTATCAAGCTAGACAACGTAAGCGATCTGAGAAATGACACACCCCAAAAGGGAGTTGGGAACAGGGGGACGTTTGGGGATGAAAAAGGGTCCCTTCTAAGCGAGCCAAAAGTAGGGTTCAGAAGGGTTCCCTCTAAGGGGTCTCCCTAATACTACCTAGGATAATTACGGGTTCAGTAGGCCTTTACAGGGGCTGTCGCTCCATCTTTGTTTTTATGAAAATAAGGTTTTGAGGTATTTTATACCGCGGCTGTAACAAGGAACCCCCGTCGCAGGCTTCTGTGCCAGAAATAGTTGTACGGATGCAGAGCTCGGAACCCAAGAACCGGGAAAGGGATGGTCGTTATTCGGACCTCAACCTATATTCGTACCTAGTAGAACTGGACAGTCAACGTTGCCGCCATTCAAAGGCTATGCAACTCTTCATAACTATTCCTGGGTCAAGGGATACTTCGCTCTCTGTAGGTGACCGTCTCTCTAAACCAGTAGGATCCTGCACGTACGCATAGAACAAGACCGCCAAACTCAGAAACCAAACCTCTGGAAGACTTCGGCCAAGATGTAAAACTGCAACAGCCTACATGAACCCTGAGTTCTCAAAATCAAGGCAAACAGCCACCGAATTGAAAGCGGCTCCTTCTTAACCCTGCACCATAAACGCGAAGCCCCAACACCAGCGCGTAAACCCTGAACACGAAGCCAGAAACCCGGACCAGTGCATCCCAAACATCAAAAAGTCTTCCGCGGAGCACCTCTCGGAAAAGAAATCGCCGGGTTCAACCATCGGAGCCTTCCGTGGCCGTTACGACTGAATATCGTCTCCCGGAATAATTCGAACTGGGGCTGTGGTGTTTTGCAAGGGGGTCTGTAGCAGAACTGTGCAGAGACTGCGAGGGGATGGTATCGGTGCGGTGAGGCCCTTCGTCATGATCTCAATTGCTGTCCTCCACAAACTATCCACGTGAGTTCACGGTTTTTAGGGTTAGGGTTTAGGGTTTAGGGTTTAGGTTGTATGCCCGGGCAGGTTTGCATGTGGGCCCCACACGGGTACGCTTCTCTGCCACAGAGCGCCCATCCAACATGGCTCCAAAACCCCCCCCAAAAAAAAAAAAAAACATCGGGAAATCCTCTGCTCCAAACACCCGAACAAACCCCAAACCCCGAAAAAACCCAAAACCCTTGTAAAGCTCTTACATAGACACCGTAAAAAACATATCAAACCCCATATAAAACCCAAAAAAACGAACAAAACCCTTCTACAACCGCTACAAAACCCCAAAAAAAGAAGGCCGCCCAAAGGGCCGAAGGAGGCCGCAAAGAGCCGCAGGGGCCCCAGAGCTATGGCAGCCTCCTGCTTCAGGGCTTAGGGTTTAGGATTTGGGGTTTAGGGTTTAGGGTTTAGGGTTTAGGGTTTAGGGGTTTAAAAGTTCAGGGTTTAGGGGTTTAAGGTTTAGGGTTTCGGGCTGAGGGTTTAGGGGTTCAGGCGTTCAGGGCTTGGGGGTTTAAGGTTTAGGGTTTCGGGCTGAGGGTTTAGGGTTTCGGGGTTCGGGGTTTAGGGGTTTAAGGTTCAAGCCTCAGGGATTTAAGGTTTAGCGTTTCGGGCTGAGGGTTTACCCTAAACCCTAAACCCTAAACCCTAAACCCACGTTTCGGGTTTAGGGTTCAGGTGCTCCGACTCAAAGGTTTCCAGGTTCTCGCTGTTTTTGTCTTTTGCTGCCTCCAAGAGAAGGGTTTAGGGTTTAGGGTTTAGGGTTTAGGGTTTAGGGTTTAGGGTTTAGGGTTTAAAGCGGCTTAAGGCTTTTTGTTGGCTGGAGACGGGTTTGGTGTTTAGGGCTTTTTCTATAGGTTCCAGCTATCCAATGTACGACCCTAGATACTCAGTCCCAGGTGGAGCTGAGAGTTCAGGCGCTGGGGGTTCAGAGCTTGGGGATGAGGATATCCCCCTAGACCCTAAACAGGATATCCTTCTCAGATCCTCTATGGGCAGTGCAAGCCTTTGCTCCCGGCCCCTGATCGCCCCCTAGTCACACACTAAACCTCCAAGAAACCCTAGGCAAACCCCAAAACATCAGGAGAAGAACCCGAACCCTAAGTCCCCAGACCCAACAGACCAATCCCAAATGCCCTAATGGCCCAAGCACGCTACTTGACACTACTTCATGAGCAGTTCGCTAAATTAGGGTCCAGTTTAGGGTCCTGTTTGTAAGTTATAAGGGTGCCGTACTATGTTGGAGACCTAAAACCGGGCCCTAATTTAGAAAGCTACCCATCAAGGAACCCTTGAAGGAACCCTTTAAATTAAAGGAACCCTCACAGGAGCCCTTCAAGGAACCCGTAGAGGAACCCTTGAAATTACCCCTCATGCTTACATTGTCAGAGCCGGCCTCTTTAGGTTCGCTGGCGCTGACCACCAGCTGCACCTGCCCGGGGCGTCCCTTTGCCGAGGTGCGGCTCCCAACCTCTCAACCTATAGGAGCCTTCATAATGAGAATAGGGTTCCTGAAAGGGTTCTATAAGTTCTGTCAAGGTTACTACACGGGTTCCAAAAATATATATATCAGATAGCGGTGAATCCTGGGGCCGAAAAGACGTTTGTAAGGCTTAAATCGAATCCCTTGATGCCTTTCCGTGTAGCCCCAGGCCTACGTAGAGTTCCAGCTGTGGCTGGGCTGGGGCACTGTTGTGGCGCTCTGGGCTGGGCTGGGCTAGGCTGGGCTGGGCGACTGGTGGCTGGGCTGGGCTTGCGGCTTGGAAGTGGTCTCTCCGCACACGTTTAAAGAAAATTCGAGACTAATGAAGATGCAGTTCGAAGCGAAATTCACACACAATTTCTGTTTATCCTGTTCTTGAGGGTTTAGGATTTGGGGTTTCGGGTTTGGGGTTTAGGGTTGAGGGTTTAGGGTTTGGGGTTAAGGGTTTGGGGTTTAGGGCTTGGGGTTTAGAGTTTGGGGTTTACGGTTTAGGGTTTTGGGTTTGGGGTTTTGGGGGTTTCAGAGGGTAGCTGAGGTAGGTAGCACTATGTCCCGTTCTGGGCTTCTGTGCAGTATTCAGTATTCCGAATTCCCCAAACCCTACGCCCTAAACACTCAAGCCCCAAACCCTAAGCCCTAAACCCTGAGCCCTCAACCCTAAACCCTAAAATGTATACCCTAAACACTCAAGCTCTAAATAAACGTTAAGCCCTCGCAAGCTTTCCGGACTAAACCGCAGACCTTCATGATTAGAAAAGGGTTTGGGGTATATTCTACCACAATTATAATAAGGAGCCCCCAGAACTCTAAACCCTAAACCCTAAACCCTAAACCCTAAACCCTAAACCCTAAACCCTAAACCCTAAACCCTAGTCTAATTATTAAGACCCCTACATTAGCTGCCTCCGCCACACCGTCTTCGGCCTCACACCCCTGCCTGCCAAGGAAGCTTGAGGGACCCTTATACGTAGGGTTTAGGGTTTAGGGTTTAGGGTTTAGGGTTCAGGGTTTAGGGCTTAGGGTTTAGGATCTAGTGTTTAGGTTTAGGGGTTTGGGGCTTAGGGATTTCGGGTTCAGGGCTTAAGGGTTTACGGTGGAGGGTTCAGGGTTCCGGGCTTTTTATTGGTTCGGAGTGCAGGGGTGAAGATGTGCAGCTTAGGATGCAGGGCGTGGGATTCGGGCTTTAGCTGGTTTAGGGCTTCGGGGTTTTGGGTTTAGGGTTTACTATCGAACATGATGGAAGTGACTCGGGAATCTTCGAACCTGAGCAAATCGAATCCAGGTTTCACAATTAAGGGTTTTGGCTTCAGTGTTGAGCGTGTTTCGCTGACAGGGTTCAGGTAGATCTTGCGCCCGGGCTGGGATGACTTGCAAAGACTCGGCAGAAGAGCCACCTCAACTACTATGAACTCGCCTTTAGGATCTGAAAGACTCGACAAGTTGCAACGAACACAACTGCTTAAGTTCCGGGAACATAAAGCCACACCCTAAACCCTCAACCAAAATAAGGCGACTTATGCTGGAGGCTGCTGAGGTACATCCGTCCGGCCCTGCACAGACAAGTTCGACCTTCAAAAGCCCTAAACCCTAAACCCTAAACCCTAAACCCTAAAAGGATTCGGGAACTCAGTAAGTAAGCTTTTTCGTGCCCGCCTTCCCTGCGTGACGCGGCCTTCCCACACCAGCCGGCCGTCCAGCCACGCCTCCGCACGGAACTGACTGCGCCCAGGGTCTGCATAGGTTTAGGGTTTAGGGTTTAGGGTTTAGGGTTTAGGGTTTAGGGTTTAGGGGTTTAGGGTTTAGGGTTTAGGGTTTAGGGTTTAGGGAATCATCAGAAGAGCAACCCCTACAAAGCCCTTGCAAAGCCGTGGATTGCTGTGTAAAGACCCCCCCTCTACCTCAACCCCAAAAACGGTAAAAGCTCAAAACTCGAACTGAATCGCGTGGGTAGCCAGGGACCCTTGATGCCAGCCTTGCTGTGCAGCGATGGCCCCTGAAGGGTTGCCTGCATGTTCGTTTTTCCTACTGGTGCCGAAGGAAGAAAGTGCTTTCAAGGAGTGTTTTGGGCCACATATATATATATATATATATATATATATAGGGACTACTAGAGGGATCCCCTCTCCCACTCCCCCGTAAGCACCAGTGAGTTTTGAAGGACGAGTTGAGGCGCCAGGTTTTGGATTTCATGTCTAAGGTTTCGGGCCTGTTAGGGTTGAGAGTTTAAGATTCGTCCACGCTTTGGGTTTAGGGTTTAGGGTTTAGGGTTTAGGGTTTAGGGTTCGTCCAGACTTTGGGTTTGGGGTTCCCTAAATCCTGAACCCTCAGGATAGGGTGTACCTAAATCCTACTTCCCAAGTCGCCTCTTTTCGCAAAATGGAATTGCTGTCTTCTTGTGGTTCAGGGGCTCTAACTACAGCCTCATCCGCTGGGAGCTTTCCCCGAAACCCCTTTCGACAACTCCTCAATCCCCTGTAGGCCCCCAAACCCTCAGCCCTAAACCCTAAAACCCTAAACCCTAAACCCTAAACCCAATAACCCTAAACCCCTGAAACCCTAAACCCCCAAAGCCCTGAACCCTACGCGCGTCAGCTTCTGAGACAGCCAGGGCGCCTCGGTGGTTCGCATTTTAGGGCACAGGCTTCGCGAGCGCCCTGAAGCTTCAATTCATAAACCCCTTAAAACATGCCAGAATTACTTAAATAGAAGCCCTGAACCGACTCCTAAACCCTAAACTGTTCATAAAACCCTTAAAATGCCAAAATTCATTTAAAAAAAGCCCTGGACCAAACCCTAAACCCTAAACTCTTGTAGAACCTCCACAGAAGCCTTCGAGACCCTACACCCTGATAGAACCCAGGAGCCATACTTGGAGATGTTCATGGGCAGTTATACGTGGGGTTATAAGTAGGGTAACTATACTTATAACCCATATTAGGGGACTTATAACCCTACTTATAACTACCCATGAACCTCCAAGTATACTCTTGTAAATACCCCCTAAACCCTACACCCTATAGAACCCTTTAAAGGAACCCTTAAAGGAGCCCCATAAACCCTACTTATAACTACCCATGAACCTCCAAGTAGAAGAGAGGGAACTGGTGGCCTGCTGCGTCAGCTGATGCCAGGAGCCCGAGGCATTCTCCGAAGGGCCCGGCCTCCAGGCCCGGTTTAGGGCTTAGGGTTGAGGGTTGAGGGTTGAGGGTTGAGGGTTTCTTTCTTTTAAAGTGTTGTGACTCCCTTTCTCCATTAGGGTTTAGTGTTTCGGGTTAAGGGTTTAGGGTTGGTTTAGGGGCTTATGGCGGCTTGTAAAGGATTCTAGCAGGCGCTGTGCAGAATTTGTGGGTGCTGTCGGGTCTTACAAGCCTCTGTAGGGCGTTGTATGAGGGTTCCAGACAAGAAGTAACTACCATTCAACACGGCTTAAGTATCTAATTGGTTGTTGGCTGCTGATTCTTAGTTGATTGGTAATCAAACCCCTGAATCCCACAGCTCAAACCCTAAACCCCTAAGCCCTGATATGTTTCGGGAGGTTCATTAGTGTCCAGAGCTCCAGGGTTTTGCGTTGAGGCTTCACGAATTCATCATACCATACTAACATCCTCCAGTCAAGAAGCCAAAAACTCACATCTCTGCCCCCAACGTAATCAAAAAGACAAACTGTCCTCGACCTCGACTCACTCGGCCCTTAGACTCTGAGACCGTAAACCGTAGTTCCCGAAACCCCAAACAAGTTGACCCTCAAACACGGACTGTAAGCGCCAAGCTGTAAGCTGACATCCTAAACCCTGAAAGTACAACACGCTCGCTTTGGAGGCGCTCCGACCGGTCCTCAGCGCTGGAGTCCAAAAAAACCCGGACCCCAAACCTGCATCCCCCAGACCCTACATCAAGACTAGAAGATTTATGAAGAACTCCAGCACCGCCCGAAACACATCCTCAAAAAAGCGCTTCCAAAGACGCCGATGAAGCCCCAAACCCCAAACCCTAAACCCCTTAACCTAAGCCCTGAAACACAAAACCCTGAACCCTAAACCCCCAAACCGCTCAAAGCCCTAAAAGTCAGGTGCCCGGCAGCAGCTGCCAGAAGCGGCTCTGCAAGCGCTGCTTCCTCAAGTCCGCCTCCTCTCTTTAGGGTTTAGGGGTTTAGGGCTTAGGATTTGCTTTAGAGTTTAAGGTTCTTGGTTGAAGTTCAAGCTTTAGGGTTTCTCCGCCTTTTCAGGGCCTCACAGGGGTTTAGGGCTTAGGGTTTAGGTTTCTTTTTAGCTCTAGCACGGACTTACAAAAGTTTGGTTGCTGGGCTTCGGATGCCACAAAACTGTAGAGCCAGCCCCGAGTTATACCAGCTTGCAAGGCTCGAGCAGTAAAGGGCCAGCGCTTCCTTGAGGATTTGGCACTTTGGATCGAACATGGGGGTTTGGTTTACTATTAAGGGTTTAGGGTTTAGGGTTTAGGGTTTAGGGTTTGAGGGTACATTGTAGTACTCTAGGGTGATACTGTCACTCCTTATTCAGACCTCGCTCTCTATTACCCTAAAGCAGAGCACCACCTACTTCGTTAAAGCTCTGGTGGACTCCGGCCCCTAAACCCTAAACCCTAAACCCTAAACCGTCCCCAAGCCGAAACCCTACCGTAGGATCTCGGTGGCCAGGGCTCAAGAAGCGGATCCCTCGAAATTTCCTAGACCGCTACGATACCCGATAGTCAGTACAGCCTTAATAATTAGAATAGGGCTTTTGGGGGGCTCCTTACGGGCTCCTTATTACAATTAACATATAATGTACCCCAAAACCCTAGAAAATACCCTAAACCCTACACCCTAGAATCTAGAATACCCGGATTGAGCCCTGAGGGAGCTTACAAAGCAGGGATAAGCTCCCGGACCAAACCCCGGTACAACTCAGTGAGCTCCTCCAATGCCACATCTTATCGTGTAGGGTTTAGGGTTTAGGGTTTAGGATTTAGGGTTTAGGGTTTAGGCTTTAGGGTTTAGGTTTTAGGGTTATAGTACATGCAAGCTTCCGAACAAAAGCTTGAAGAAATCCCCATGGTACCAGCGCCTAAATCTCACAAATCCTACACCTGTGACCCCAAACCCTAACAACCTAATGGCCTAAACCCAACACCCTAGAGCTTAAACCCAAAGCCCAGGACTCTAGATCGTAAACATACACTCGGACCTGGAAACCAATGAGCCCAGACACTCTAGGGTTTAGGGTTTGGGGTTTAGGGCTCAGGGTTTGGAAAGATCCGCCGCTGCCTCCTCTTGCGAGCTCACACAATACGTTCCTCGGTGATATGAAGCATCCTCATGGTTGGTAGAACCAGATGTGGTAAGGTGTGATTAATGTTATTTGCTGGACTAGGGTCCCTGGTTCAATGGACTGTAATGGAGTGCATAGGGCTTTGTTGGTTTTCTGGGGCATGTCCCTAAACCCTAAACCCTAAACCCTAAACTCTAAACCTGAAACCCTAAACCTTAAACCCTAAACCCTAAACCCCAAACCTTAAACCCTAAACCCTAAACCTTAAACCCTAAACCCTAAACCCTAAATCCTAAACCCTTTCTTTGCTAGGAGTTCATATCGAGGCCTCCGCCCTCTGCCAGGTGCCCCAGGGTTCTCTCAGCAAACCTCGAAGCCCGAAGCCAAGAAAGGTATAAAGCAAGGGTGTAGGGTTTTGGGTTTTGGGTTTAGGGTTTAGGGCTTAGGGTTTAGGGTTTAGGGCTTAGGGTTTAGGGTTTCGAGTGGAGGGTTTAGGGATACAAGGGTTACCATAAGCGCTACTAATAATATAATAAGGGTTTCTGCTATGGCTACCTGTAAGGGCCTCTATGATGGTTACCTCTTGGGATACTACAGGCCATAGTAACCCTTGTAGTAGCCCAAAAAGCAACCATAATGATGACCCTTCTAGCAATCCTCATTCAATCAAAGACCTAGAACCTGCGAATAAGTCCCGTGCACCCCATGGGCCACTGCCGGACGAGCCGCCCATGCCGGCCCGTTTCAACCGGAAGCAAGCACTCATGGAGACACCTCGCACCTGACAGGGATTTGCCCCTTGCCCCCAATGGGTCTCCACGGAGTTCGATGGTGTCAGGTTCAGGATGTATGGCGTCAGCCTGAAACACTAACCACTACGCCCTTACAAAACCCCAAATGGAGGAGTCGGAACAACTTGAAGCAAGGTCCCTTAGAGTGCCTACAGAGCTCGACCATCATCTACACCAAAACCCTATCCTAATTCTTCGTACACCCTACACCCTGAATCCTTGATGATCTTCGTGGGCAGATTCGCTTCTTCGTGGGCAAGGGCCGTTTCTTCGTGAGATTCGTTTCTTCGTGGGCAAGGTTCGTGGGCAAGGCTGGTTTTTTTCGTGGGCAAGGCTCGTTTCTTCGTGGGCGGGGCAGGGCATTCCGTTTAGGGTTTTCGCTTAGGGTTCGTTTCGGGATTCCGTTTAGGGTTCCTTTGATGGTTTCGTTTAGGGATTAGGCTTTCGCTTAGGGAGCTTGGGGCTTAGGGAAGATCGTAAACTTTGTATGTTCTTAAAGTTTTGGGATTCTCCTGGCGGGTGGGTATTTTTCCAAGTTCTAGCTCGACTTGACTGACTAGACACTGCTCGATCCGGAGCTGCTGAACCCTAAACCCTAAACCTAAAACCTAAACCTAAAACCTAAAACCCTAAACCTAAAACCCTAAACCCTAAACCCTAAACCCTAAACCCTAAACCCTAAACCCTAAACCTAAAACCCTAAACCCTACAGCCTGGAACCCGAATCCTCGGCCCTAAACCAAAGACCATGATACTGTTGATGGACAAAATCCTGCATTACCTTAAGGACCTTAAACTATGGGAATTATGGTATATTCCTTATAATGGGTAATGCAGGATTTTGTCCATCAACAGTACCACGGGATGAAGACTCGCCTTCACCAAGAAGCCGGGCAGCCGGATCGGCGTGTCCAAAGCGGTCTGGCCCTGAGGTTTGAAGAGGGTTAAGGTTTAGGGTTTAGGGTTTAGGGTTTAGGGTTTAGGGTTTAGGGTTTCGGGTTTAGGGTTTAGGGTTTAGGGTTTAGGGTTTAGGGTTTAGGGGGTTAGGACAGCTTAGGGTTCACAGCTCAGGATTCAGGGTTTAGGGCTTAAGCTCCAGAGCTTGAGGTTTAGAGCTTAGAGCTTAGGCTTAGAAGGCTGAAGGATCAGTTCCTCCCTCGATATGATAGCATGACACAGGCAACACACCTGCTCTAGTCATGTGTGTCATCATGTAAGTTTAAATGCAAATATATAGATAGATATACATAGATAGATAGATAGATAGATAGATAGATAGATAGATAAATAGATAGATAGATAGATGTGTATATATATATATATATATCAAAATCCATTCAAACTATGGGCGGGGGTCTAGGATTGTCAACAGGGGGTCGAGAGCTTAGGGTCTAGAACTGACGGTTCTTCAGCTTCAGGGTTTGACGCTATGTGCTTGGTGTGGCAGTGTTGCTACAGCACGTAAGGTTTTAGGGTTTAGGGTTTAGTAGTTGAGGTTTAGGGTTTAGGGTTTTAGGGTTTAGGCTTTTTGGGTTTCGGGTTGAGGGTCTTGGTTGCTATAGCATCGAATAGCATCTTTGAGCCGATGTTCTGGGGCTCTGTGTCAGAATGTAAGATTGTGACGGCTGGTAGGGTTTAGGTTTAGGGCTCTTAGCGTTGAGAGTTTAGGGTCTGGGGTTTGGGGTCTAGGGCTCAACCCCAGAACTCCGACGCCTCCAAGCACACGGCATAGGCCAACGTCGCAGACGAAGGCCTGTGATAGTGCCAGGGCCCCACGGATCACAGTAAGGCCCCAAAAGACACCCTAAACACGAGGATGTGCATTCGCGGCATCTAAGGCACCCTGAACCCTAAACCCCAAACCGTGGAACCCTATCCGGGGACCTCCAGCAACCACGAACTGTGAGATCCTTCAGTGTTTCTGTGGCCTTTGCGCCCCGAGTCCTGCCTAAACCAGAAACCCTAAACCCTGAAACCCTAAACCCGAAAAAAACAAAAACCCAAACCCCTTCCGATCCAAAGCTAAACCCTAAACCCTAAACCCCGAACCCTTAACCCTAAACCATAAACCCCAAACCCTAAACCCTAAAGCCTAAACCCAAGCCCAAGCCCCAAACTCGAAAGCCCCCGAAACGCTCAAGGAAGTGTTTAGGGTTTAGGGTTTAGGGTTTAGGGTGTAGGGTTTAGGGTTTAGGGTCTGGGGCTTAGGAGTGTCCTCCTCTCCAGAGAGATCCGCAAGAGCAATGGGTCTCCAGACCCAAGCAGAACGCGGCCGCCCACAAGCCGGCCAGGGTCCACCTCTCTTGGGTTGAGGGCTTCGGCTTTTGGGTTTAAGTGCTTAGGGTTTCGGGCTTCGGGTTTTGAGTTGAGGGCTTCGGTTTTGGGGGTTACGGGCTTAGGGTTTTGGGCTGAGGGTTTTGGGTTTTTGGCTTCTGGTTCTGGGTTTAAGGGGTTTTGATTTTAGGGACTAGGGTAGCAGGGTTTCGTGTTCAAGGGTTGAGGGTTTAGGGTTTACACTAGAAGCCCAAAAGTTGGAAACCAAATAGCCTCAATCCTGAAGAGTAAGGTATAAGGAATCCCAATACTATTTGTCCTTAATCCGGTTTCCAACTTTTTGGGGTCTTAAACCCTAAACCCTAAAACCCTAAACCCTAAACCCCAAACCCCTAAGCACTATAGGGTTTTGAGCGTTCAGAATTTTTTGGGTTTTGGGTGTTGGGTTTAGGATATTGGAAATCGCTGAAGAGTCAGAGCAGAGTTCCAAAAACACAAACCAGGAAAATGGTTTAGGGTTTAGGGCTTAGGGTTTTAGGGTTTAGGGTTTAAGGTTTAGGGTTTAGGGTTTAGGGTTTAGGGTTTAGGGTTGGGGTTTCAAAAGATAGATGAATAAATTGGATTGCTAGTGTCACACACACTGAACCACGCTGTCACTTTTCCCGCGTACACTACATGTTCATAATAAGGAACTCTGCCGAATCATGTTGGAAACTTGTCAGGCTTCTAGGTTTAGGGTGTAGGGTTTAGGGTAGTTTTGATTCTTGGGATTTGTTTGAAAGACTGTTGGTTCGCCCAGGCCAGGCCGGTGGCAGGGTTTAGCCTTCTGCGCGCGTGGTTGAGATGCTTCAAAGGTTTAGGTTTAGGGTTTAGGGTTTAGGGATAATTTTTCGGGCATGTATATAATTTTGCGGTTGGGCATTGAAAGAGTGGTGGGGTCTTTGAACCAGCGGAACCTTTACACGTTTTTGGGATTGCGTTCAGGATGTGCAGAGCTTCTACAGTTTAGGGCCATCCCAGACATGCGAGTGTTTATGATAACACACGATGCGATGAGAATAGGTGACGAGACGGTTCTTGCAGCGGTTCCTGGCTGATTATGAAGGGCTGCAGTACATGCTGCTGTTGCTCTTCCTGCTGCTCTCCTCTCCCACCCGGTCGCCCTTGTCCTTCCGCTTGCTGTCAATTCTTTACTCAGACGTCCAACAGCAACAACAGCAATAACAACTAAACTCTAAACCCTAAACCCTAACTACCCTAACTACCCTACAAGCCCCGAGAGCCCTGTCGCAACGCCCGGAATCTGCCTAGAAGCATTAGCCCACACCTAACAGCGATTGCAACCATGAAGACAAAATTGCAACGTCAAAAAGAACAACCAAAGCTATAAGTCCAGTGATAATAACAAGGCTGGCGAGAAGGAGACTGGCATAAATAAGACGTGAGGATAATGAAAATGCCCGGAATAGTGAGAGTGATGATGGCAGGCTATTGTAGCAGGGGTCGGCAACCAAGAACAAGTGGCCTGTCCACGGAGAGCGGCACCACAGGGCCAAGGCAGAATCAGCTTCCCCCCGCCCCGTGCAGCAAAGGCGTCCAAGTCCTGGCACTACGCAGAAAGCCCCATTTTGTGGGCTTCTAGTCGAGTCTTGGCATGAAGATCCTTACTCTGATTCTGGAACCCGGAAAACTGTGGGGCTATTGGGCTCTTAGGGTTCGGATTATGAAGGCCTGAACCTAACGGCCCAAATATCCTCATACGCATTCTGAACTAGACGCCCCACTAGTTCTGAGGTTATCTGCCCGGGTTCCCTTACATGCGTCTCCCCAGTATGCGTATCATTGACAACCGAAACTAGATCCGCAAACTATCTACCCTCACACAAACCTACGAAACCCCAGCCAAGATACCCCCAGAGCCCTACACCCCAAACCCCAAACCCCAAACCCTACGACACCCTAAACCCCAAAAACCTATACAGCCCCTAAACCCCTAAACCCTAAACCCCTAAACTCTAAACCCTAAACCCCTAAACTCTAAACCCTAAACCCTAAACCCCTAACCCAAAAAACCCTAAACCCTAAACCCCAAACCCCTAAACCCTAAACCCTAAACTAAACTTGTTTCAGCTGCCCTAGACCGGTCCTCCGAGGGCAGGACCCAAGCAGGCTCTGCCTCCGGAGGCTCGCCGGGCTCCCGCCAGTCCTCCCAAAGCTGGACGGATCTACGCGGCTTTAGGGTTTAGGGTTTAG
>CAJNDV010031610.1:5400-27469 GCA_905221635.1 Symbiodinium sp. CCMP2456
TACCACTATTACTACCACTACCACTACCACTACCACTACTACTACTACTACTACTACTACTACTACTACTACTATTAGTACTACTGCTACTGCTACTGCTACTACTACTACTACTACTACTACTACTACTACTACTAGGTATACGTTTGGTAGGTGACGCCAGTGTCTTCTTCATCTGAGTGTGTTATTTCTTGAGTCTTGAGCTGTTTTTACTTGTTGGAGGGGGGTGCGCCTTTTTTGTGTTGTTTGTATTAGCAGTTCGTGTCTTGCTCAACGCTGTTATTTCTCGAGTTTTGGGCTGGTTTTGGGGGGGCTTCGGAAAGATCGCGTTTTTTTATGACACTGTTTTTTTGGCGTTTTGGAGCCTTGGACTTTCTGCGTTTTTTTGCAGAATGCCGCTATTTCTCGGGTTTGGGCTAGTTTTTCACGTGTTTAGTCCAGGATCACGATTTTGAAAACTACTTGTTTTCTACATCCGCTGTTATTTGCAGACTGGCTTTGCTGTCAAACAGTCTTTGTTGCTAGAGAGGCTTTACGGTTAGACAGGCTTCGCTATTAGACCTATTAGACGAGGGTTCCAGGATGGCCTTGGGTGATAGGGAGTCCTGATTTAAAGTGGCTTGGCTTGGCTTGGTTTGGGGGCTTGGGGCTGGGCGGGGGTTGAGGAAGCGCGGTGTGTGTCATTTGGGTTGTTGCTATACAGGCTTTACTGTTAGAGAGGTTTTGCTGTTAAACAGGCTTTGTTGTTAGGGAGGCTTTACTGTTGGACAGTCTTGGTTGCAACTAGTCCTACTGCCTGCCCACACGGCCTCGTGGACATCCATTTGAATTGAGCACCCTGTCAGGTAGCACAAGAGTCTCAGAAGCCTCTTCTGCTGTGGTCCACCACAGCGACCCTGGGCCAGAAAGTGCCTTGGGCATGAACGCAAATTTGCTGCGGCTGAGCTCCAAGCCACCCTCAGTTACTGAATGTGCGCGTGGGGTTGCTCTGAATTGGGGCTCATTTTCATGTACTTATTGAAAATAGACTCGGAAGCTGCGCATCTACAGGCCAGCCTTGCTTGATATCCTTGTGATATCCGTCAGTCTCCGCCGGAAACGAAGTGCAACTGTGGAAAGGGCTTCAATATAGACTGCTCTTACACAGTCCAGGTGGCGAGCCAGGCGCAGCAGCTGACCTCGACGGAGGCTATCAGTGAGGCAGTGGAGTTTGCAGTTTTTTTTTCTCATAGCACGCACAAAACTTGCAGATTGCTGTCGTCTGCTGTCGTCTGCATGCAGTAGCATTTGCTGGACAGAGAGTCCTCTGACCACCGCAAAGGGAAGCGCTTGACACTGGTGTTGGGAAAGGTTCGAAACCTCCGGCAGATCTGGCGTGACGGCGGACTCAGCCAGGACGTGCATCCAATGGATTAGACCCTGTTTCGTGCACCCAATGGATTAGACCCTGTTTCTTGCTCTCTGCCCTTGCAGTAGTCACTACTTTAGTGTTTCCGTGCTCCACAGTTCTCTCTCACACTGGCTCCTTTACTCTCCCACTCTTCTTCTCTCCTTTTCTGAGGTTTGCAAAATAGAGCGGCAGATGTATGTGTGTGCAACGGAGCAACGACTAAGGGCACACGTGTGATTTCCCGCTTCCGCATAGGCGCGACTTTGATCCAGAGAGCTGGTGATACCTTCTATCCAGAGCCTGAAGTTGGCTGAACTTGCGGCTTCACTCTCATGCAAGGTGCCATCGGACTGCGGCGACTTCTGCGAGGTGCTGCAAGGCTCACCCTTCAGTGGCCTGGGTGCAAAATCCAGATAAGCAGTGGAAAGCATGGAGAATAAACCTTGGCTTGGAACCTAGATCTACAGAAGAACGTGTCATAGGCTTGGCTTAGAAGGATCCTCGACGAGGCTGGCCAGCAAAGTCCGTATATTTTTCAGTGATGCTACGCTGACTTGTGCTTTCAAGACACTTAGCTCGCAGTCCGAGCCAGTCCGCGGAGGGGGTGCAAGATTCGGACTGTGGTCTGTGAGCGAATCAGCATGCACCAGGGTTAGCGTGTGGCCATCTGGAGGAGGATGTGGCAAACCGACAGCCATGCGCACCACGACACAGACGCAAGAGCTCGCAGATCAGTAGCTCCTTGTTTCCTACGAGACAACAAACAGCTCTTGAAGAACAATCGCAGTGAGCCACGCTGAGGTGTCGGCGAGACCTGTGCACAGCTGACGCCTCCGGCAGGGCACGAGCTGCGGCCTTTAGCGCCCTGTGGCGTAGAAATGCTTCCGCATAGACTTTTCTTCAGGGCTGTAGACTACTGGATCATTCTGCGCCTCCTTCCATTACAGAACGCTCCGACTGCTGGGTGGGTTCTAGGCCCTCCTGCAAGGAAGTACCTCTCCTGCGAGGGTCCCTGCGACGCCGTGACGGACCTCGTGCTTCGGGCTGCCACAAGCTCTAGAGGGCTTCTGCTCGGTATTCGGTGCACGAGGCTGTTGTGGGTGCCACTTCCATTTGAAAGTTGACTGCCTACAGTACCTGTCCTCCTCAGGACCACAGCCTTCTTTCATCCAATCTTCCGGGATTTGAGCGGCCAAGGACTACTGCACGCGCAATGTCTCCACACTGTCCGTGCAGGGCACCTGGGAGCCAGCTGGGGCACTGCCGCTCCCGGGCCTGAACAAGTCGCTTTTCTTTTGGGGTTTTTTGAATCACGTCAGCATGGCCGAGGATCAGGCTAGTGGCTTCGAGAGCAAGCTAAGAGGAGGGGCCTTTGACCAGTTCAGACTTGGCGATGGCTTTCCTCAACAAAATGCACGAAACTTATTCCCCTTCACACCCTGCATCTGCGCAACCCTCGGAGGCACGGTGGCTGGCAGGCAGGCTGTCTCGAGGGAGTGGCTTTGGCCCACAGCCGCCAGGACGTGAAATCGATTTGAAGACATCCGGGCGTTTGTGAGGAGAGGGCTGTCTTAGGGCGGAGCCAGGCCAAGAAGCAGGTCTTGCCGTTGTAGCACAACACGTAGATAAGAAACCGCGACTCCATGGACAGTCGCGGACGTAAGGCCAAACTTCCATGCGTCTGACGCTCCACTTCGATGAGCCCTGCTCTCAGCTCCCTGCCTTTTCGCTCATTCTGGGCTTTATGCCCATCTTGGAGCAGTTCCGAGGTCTCCCGTGAAGGTCCGCGTGTTCATGAACGGCACCCTGGCACCCTATGGAGAGTTGCGGCTGGAGGTCGGGAAGGGTCGGAAGGCCTTGAAGGAAGCCGTTGCAAAGGAGTGGTCTTGTACTCATGTACATGTTTGATCATTTTGCTTTGAGGTTGGGCATTCGGACTCGTGGGTGCACGGTTGGGGCTGTCTGATTCGATTTCTTCGAAGCTTTCACGATACTGGCTGCCTTGGAAACTGACCTGAAATACAGATCAACTCCGAGCACCACGGCCACGGGGTTTTCTTTGGGGCACTACCGTTCTTCACCGGGGCCTGAGACATGCAACTTCTCTGGTGATCTCTCGGCAAGATCTGTGCCAGGGCAGCTCGGTCTATGTTCCGGGAGAATGGGTGCACATCCTCACAGATGGCTCAGAGTCTCGAAGCTGCAAGGGAGTGCGACAAAATTCTCATGGTTTCGGCGACAACACATTGACATAGCAGACAGACCTCTTCCCAGCCTTCATGCACAAGAGGTGGACAATTCGAGGTATTTGCGTGGTGGCGGAAATTTGCAGGGCCATCGCATTGCGCTTGGAGACTGTTGCATTTCCTGCTCTCAGGTTGATCTTCGAGTACTCCGGTGACATGGACGCTGACTGGAGCATCTGCCCCTTCGCGAAAGCTGTTTTCTTTCAGGCTTTTGGTGTGCCCCGGGCTTGCAGTGAGCGCTTGGCATCGTTCTACAGCTGCAGCTACTGTACCAGCTCAAAAATAGAGTGGCTTCGCCCTCGCTTTCAAAAGAGCGCTGGGTTGCTGGCTGGTGCCAGGTCTGGTGCAAGATTGCGCCAGCTTCGTGTGCAACGCGAGCCACCTGGTTTAGCATATCTGGAGGATGCATCCAGGCTTTGAGAGCTGTGTCATAGCCATTTTTGAGGATTCAGAGAACTCCAATGGGGTTCTGGAAGAGGCCAGAAGATGTGAAGTGGGCAGGCGACCGCAAGCGCGTAAGAGGGCGTGGTGGGGAAAGAGGCAGACTGCTCCACTTAGGCTACGTGCCGGATCCCACTGCCGTTTGCCAGGGCTTTGCCTGCGATCCCCAGGCAGGACGGGGTGCAGTGAACCGTAGAATCCTTGCTTGGCCGTCTTTTCCAGGCGGATCACGAAGTCTGCTGCATGGAAGAGCCGCCAGACGAGACAACGCACCCTGGCCAGCAGCTCGCCGCCTTTCCGTGTGAGTGTGCCATTGTGCCAAGGTTCCTGGGCCAAGATTACCTCTCTACCACCATGGACATGAGCATCCCTCCCAGCTCCTCCGTCGAAGGTCGAATCGCGACAGGAGGTGATCGGCTTGAGGAGGGCTTTGATCAGGATCTGCTGTGAAACTTTGGGCTCAACAGGGAGTTGCTGTGAGCAACGGTTGGCGATGAGGCTACTGGCTCCACGACATCCTGCGGCGGCTGTACGAGGACGACCGGTCCGAGCTGTTTGCCTGCGTGGCACAGAACGATGCACGAGGCCGCTAGCCGTGAAGAGCCCGCAACAGGTAAGAATGTTTTTCCTTAGCCGGTGGCCACCGCAGAAGATCTTGAACAGTCGGTCAAGCCACAAAGCTGTCGGCCGCGCCAGCAAGGGCAGGACCGGCAGCTGGAGAGTGCTTCTACGTAGTCCAAGGCACACAAGGACAACTCCACCACCGATGGCGCCCGTAAATCTTCAGGGCTGCTTGACGCCGTGTGTCTCGTTGTGTTTTTCTCAGCCCGAAAACCTCGCGGCCTTGGATCCCGAAGGGCCGTAAACCCCAAGGTCTTGAGGAAAGCGGCAGAGGAGTGCTCCTAAGTGTCTAACAAGCAACGATGCAGCAACGATCCTTCAACCCTAAACCCAAATGCTTCCCTTTCCTGTGTTCCAGGTTTGATGCTTCAGGTTTCTGGGGCTGTCGGAGACAGGGAGATGTGCTTCAGGATCTGAACTGAGCTAATTGGTGCAGATGTTGAGCGCCTCGTTTAACGTAGCATGAATCCTTCCGGGCTCTGGGCAATTCAAGCACTGAGAGGATTGTTGCGTAGGATGGAAACTGTGCATACCCCTTGAACGGCGAGTTACCATGTTCATGAGGACTTGAAAAAGCATCGAACAATGTGGGCGCAAGCTGCCTGGTCCAAAACAGCCTTCACTGGTTCCGTTTTTGGCTTCAGGCCTATTCCGGGACCTCTGCAGGGCCTACGTCGTCCGTGCCATGAGCGACGGCTTCAAAACGCTACCCACGGGGCCACTTATACTCAATGCCGGGGCCTCCAGTCTGATTGACGTAGGGTTTGGGACTTCAGGTGCCGGAACATGGTCTGGGGTCTCACTCAGATGAGGGGCGTACGGGCTCCCAGTACTTGAGTGAAGCACGGCCATGCAACGTAGAACCGTGAATGCGGACGGTCCTTCCCGATGGTACCACTCGACATGACCTGAATTGAATGGGACTCTCGGAAGAGGCCGACAACGCTGTCGCGGACATGATCGCGAAGTTGCAGCAATTCAAACCACTTCCACAAATCGTGGCCATGTCTGCAGAGATCGAGAGCCATGTTGTCTTGATCGCCTGTTGCTGGTTTTACGATTTTACGGTCGTCGGTCCTACAGGCTTTTACAGAGGGCCCCGTGTGCTGGGGATGGATTTTTCTGGAGGCCCTAAACCTCAAGCACCGAGGTGCTGATTTGTGCCGACCTGCCTGTCTTTTCCAGCTTCCCGGCCAGGATTAGTTGAACTGTTGTTTCCGCGCGGTAGTTTCACCTTGAGAGTGGATGCAGGCTTCCTCTACGGCATGATCACCAATCAGGGTGCTTTCAACTGGGCGCCTTGGCGATGTGCATCCCAAGCCGGGGACGACTTGGTTGCCAGTCATGGGGAAAGATGGGGATCTGAGGCCTGCAGTTCCGAGGCTTCGAAGCTTCAGCTTCTCCCTGTGTTCTATGTCATTGGAGGGAGAGAGCTCGAAGGACTCTCACCCAAGGCGTCTAGATAGGAAGCCTAACAGAGTTATCCTGCTGAGCCCGGATACTGTATCGGCTCCAGGATTCGATTCAACTGCAGGAAACTGCCCAGACCTGGCGATCTTTCACAATAGCCACTTGTGACATACTCGAAGCCGTTGAGGTTCGTTCGTATCCAACTCCTATGCGTGGGCCGCAAAATCCCCGTGTTCGTGTTGTCGTCCATGCTGCACTCCACTGCAGTTCTCGCCACGATACCTCAGAACTTGCAAACTGCCGACCATCTCTTTCTGATTGTGCAGCTGATCGCATATAGACATATAGAATATCAACGCAGTCGCCAGCAAGAGGAAACTACATCGTACAAGTACGAAGTGTGTCGAGCCACGATGTTTCATTCCTGTGTGTCTGCAGAAACTTTGTGTAAGTAAGTAAGTATGTCTGTAAGTATGTAACTGCTGTATGTATGCATGTACGATGTATGCATGTACGCATGCACACATGGACGCATGGACACGCGCACACGCAAAGGAAAGCACGTGCGCACGTGTGCACGCACATGCAAACCTATGCACGCACGCACGCATGCAGGCAGGCAGGCAGCCAGGCATGGATGGATGGATGGATGGATGGATGGATGGACGGATGGATGTGTATGCGCGCATGTGCGTATGCATTGCGCATGTGCGTGTGCATGGGCATGTGCATGTAGTTAGTTGTATGCACAGGTACATGTATTTTGTGTGTATGTGTTTGTGTACCTACTTACGTAGGTACGTACGTATGTATATGTATATGAATGTAGCCCTTAACCCTGAGCCTTCTTTGTGTATGTGTATGTGTATGTGCACTGTATGTGTACGTGTACATGTATGTATATGTGAATGTGCATGTGTATGTGTGTGTATATATGTGCGTGTATGTATGTATGTATGTATGCATGCATGCATGCATGCAGGTATGTATGTAGGTATGTAACTGTATATGTATAAGTTTAAGGCTTCCTGGCTCTAGCTTGCTTCTGGGTTTTTGCTTCCACCTCCTGCCGTGAACCGTGGGCTGGTTTCTTCAGCTCTCTTCAACAAGGCGTGAACTGGGTCGCATGGATGGACACATGGCCACCCAAACTGCGATGAACGACGTTGAGGCTTTGCTTGAGTGACTTATTCGTGGCTACGGAGACGAGGCTGTGTGGCAGCTGGGTACCCTATCAAACCTTTCCAAGATTGCAACAGCAAGGGCACGGTCATTGTTCGGTTGTGCGGCGAAGGGTCTGAGCTCCCGCTTGCAGTGAGCTCCTCCTTGCAGTTGTTTTTTTGCCACAGTTGGTTCGTGTCCACAGTTAGAAAAGGCGAGAACGCTGTGCGTCTGGTAAGCGCGAGAAAGCTGCAGCAAACTTGACTTTCGTGTTGTGTTCTTGAAGACGACTCCCTTGACGAGGCGCATATTCTGAACAATGCCTGTGCAGATGAGGTGTTGCTTACGGTCAGATGAGGATTATCCTCTCGGCGCATGGCGAATGCGGGAGACGCTGGTGCTACCACTCCCCGTGTTCTCTTTCAGCATCTTTTTCCATCGACATTATGCGATCGTAGGCATAACCTACAAAGTTGATCTTCGGGTAATGATCTCCATCTGCTAAGCAGTCCGCTGCGGGGTGGATGCCGCCTTAGAGTGGCCGTGCCAATCGCGTCGGTGCCTTGTATCGCTAGCCGTCAGTACTAGTGCGTCTGCAAAGTGCAAAAGTGTGTATGCATATGCATGTATGTGTACATATACACGCACACATGTGTTTTATGTGTTGCTATGACAAGGACGACAGGCAGCACAGGAACAGATGAGCAGCACCACAGTTCGACGTGTTTTAGGCCGGTTTTGCAACCTTCGCGGTGTTTTTTGGCAGGGTCGGTCGTCTATCTTTGTGTCAGGAACATGTGCCCCTTGCCCAAATACCCTAAAAAATTGTCCTTGAAGTTGTTTGCGATCTCGGATATCATGCCGTTGCGCTTCTCAGTTTTCCATAGTGAATGCTTGTTGGAGCAGACAGACTGCGACATAGCACATGCGCTCCCTATAATCTTCCTGGATATTCGCTGTGCACCCGGCATTCAGTGCAATCCGTGTGTTTTCCATAGCACCTCATCTTGGGGCAAGCTATACCAATATCAGAGATATTGATTTTCGTGCTTGTGCAAATGCTTGCAGAAAGCTCATCTGTGGGCCGGTTGCGACAAGAGCCGGATGGGGCCGGAATAGCACCAGGTGTGAAGTGAGACTGAAGCCCAAGCGGCACAAGAAGCAGGGATCGGTCAAGATATTCACAAGTATGTATTTGTTTACAGGAGCTGTCTATCAGGTTATGTCACACGAGCTTCTCAAGAAATCTACGTCAACCCAATGTCGGTGAGCGAAAGCGCTTTGAATATTCTGAATTGGTTGCAGACACTCCTTGCCATGCGGTGTCCTTTTGCCAGGTTCACGTCGAGGGCCGGTGGAAAGTTTGCGTTGAATGGGCTTCAAAGCCCTGCGGTCAACCCCCACGAAGCCGAACCACGTCGACAGAGGGCGTAGTCAGTATTGCTTGAGGTGGTCAGCGCCTTCCCATTCGACCATGCTCTGCGCTATGTGGTGCCAGGTGAGATCTGCAAACGGTATGTCGTGTCATGTGCTCGAAGCATTCGCTTGAACATTCTTGGGGACCACTCGTAGGCTCTCGGGTTTCGGAGAGCCTGAAAAACTCTAAGCCAAAACGGGAGCCCTCCCTTCAGCCTACACGCTCTTCTACAATGTGCTGGAGACCGCACCCTGGCCCTCTTGGCAGTACCTCACCGAGTATGCGGAGCGGCCCTCGGCACCTCGGGCACTTCAGACTTCTTTTGCTTCTTCTGACCTCAAGATTTGCTCCTGCTCCTCTGCTACTACTCCACTTTGTTGCAAGCACAGAGGGGCTCCGGGTTTTAAAAACCAGTCTTCGGATCGGCATGGTCCTAGTCCGGGACATGAAGGACAACAAGAATTGACGGAAGGAAGGCAAGAAGGAAGGAACTAAAGGATGGAGGGGTCTTGGGTCTTGGGAGACTCCAAACACCAGGGATTTGGTGTGCAGAGGCTTGTGGCGTCTGTTCTGTGCCCCGAGATCTCGCCACGAATGGGCTTATTCGTTGAAGGTCTCTGGAGCCAGATCGCTTTATTGAACCTGACATCGGGACACGTCGTTGCTGCTGGCAGGCTTGCGCGACGCCCTCGGCGCTGATTCAACCCCTCAGACAGGAGAAGGAAGAGCTGTTGCAAATTGGCCTCTCGGTGCAGGCGGGGCTGGGTTGGAGTCGAGGCTTTCCCAAAGACCATGCTTAAAGGAACTTTGAACAGCCGAAATTCCTCATCCCACGGCGAAGCTTCTGGTAGGCTGTGCAAGCTTTTGTAGTAAAGTGAAGGGTGTTGCGGTGTTGGGCCTCTGCAGGAGCTGCACCTGGCATCAGCTGGGCAGATCCTAGAATCCGTCGTCTGCTCCAACTACAACAACTTCTCCTTTCGGTACTTGTCCATGGTCCAGGCCAGGCCCTTCCAGGCCCTAAACCCTAAACCCTAAACCCTAAACCCTAAACCCAAAGCTGGAGTTGAGACCTGTGCCGTTTCCAAGAGCCCAGGAGATGGGTCCCGGGCGAGAGGCTCCGGCCTTCTACTTCCCGGTGGACGATGGCCGCCTGGGCTTCCTGCACCCCCGAAGCAAAAAGAATGCGTTGCGCAGGAGCTCTCACGCTGGCGGCTGAGGATTTCAGGGTCCTATTGCGAACGCACGACAGCTCGATAGGGGACTCTTCACGAGCTCCCTTCGTGCCGGAGGTACTCGCTGCGCGATGGCATAAGCCAGCAGGGGCCAGGGGGAGGAGCAGGCGCTCCGGTTCTTCAGCATTCGGCTCCGTGTTTTCAGCTCGCTCTCGATTTCTGCCAACCCGGTCGGCCTCTCATGAAAAACCGGGCAAGCCCTGCTTCTTTGTGGCCATGTGACGAAAACACAAGCGAGAAACTCGGTGGTGCCTGTGTTTCTGTCACTGGGAAATCAATTGTCGAGCGTTGTTTTTTCTGGCCGTGGGCTGCAGCGGCTGTCTTGTGTAAGCCGAGTTCCCTGGATAGTCTGCTTGCTGGCTTTTTCCTGCAGGTGGCTTCGCGACTTCCCTTGGTCAGGTCTACTTCGGCAACCGGGGCAGCCGAATCAACCTTGCCAGGTGCGCATGTTGAAGTCTGGGGCAGTGTGGCTGCAGCTTCCTGTTCTTGTTGGAAGTCCGTAGACGACTCAAGCTTGCAAGGCTTGAACGCACAGCTGCGTCCATGTCCGTGGACCTAGATTCAGACATTCTGACAACGAAGGATGGGGTTTGTTTCTTCAACGTCCGATTCAGGTTTGGACATTCAGGGCCTCCCGACGGCAACGAGGAAGATGCGAGTAGGACGCGAAAAGCATAACCAAAAGTCAGAACTATCAAGCCCCAAACCCCGAGACTTGCAGACCTTAGCACCGCTGTGCCAGGGAGGACGTTTCTTCTTGGCGGCATGCACCCTGGCTGCACTGCTTCTTGTTCCTTTCAGTGAATAGCTGCTTGGCCAGAAACCACAATTTCGAGCGGCTTCCACATGCATCAGCCAAGGAGATTCTCCCGCCGCTTCAGGACTTGAGAGACTTTCCTGCATGTTTTCCAGGGATGGCGCGAGGCCGTGAACACTGGCCCCTTTAAAAACATGGGGCCTCGGACCCACGCAAGTGGATGGGGCCCTTAAAGCAATGCCTACGCCGCTCCCCACACCTTAGAGGCCGTCGACCTGGATTCCTGAGAACAACAAGGTACAACAGGACTGCGAGGGAAGCATGATGAAGCATGTGAGCGCAGGGTAGGAAGCAAAGCAAAGCAAAAGATATGGATACAGATCGTGTACATGCGGGGCCACTACAGCTTTCCACCCGAGCCTCATCCGAGCAACTTAATTTAGTTTCGGACGGACAACCAGGGGCAGTGCTGCAGTGCTGTTCTTTGGCTGTGTGGAGAGAGTGAGAGAGAGAGAGAGAGAGAGACCTGGCGAAAGAAAGAGAGAGAGAGGGGAGAGAGTTGTTGTTGTGGAGGACAGAAAACGACAGACGGCAAACAAAAAAGCCAAGCGTTCGTTTTCCTTCTCCCCTCAGGTGAGTCCGTGTCGGCCCAGGACTCCTGGCTCTACAACCAAGCCCGCTTCAGCATCAGTGCCTCGAGCGGGCCGTAACATAGTGTGTTGTCTTAAAGAGGTTCGCTCCCGTAGCCATGTTTGGTGCTGTAGGGTTTTAGTTCTTATTTCGGGTTTCGGTGAAACTAAGCGGCATGGAAGCCCAAAAATCGGCCGAGGCTGGCCTGGACGCTTGGCTGCACACCGGAAAATCCCTCCGCCCCTTCTTCGGCCTTCTGTCAGCGGAGACGTGGTTGTGGGTGGATTTATGGACGGTTGGATGGTTCTGAGTTGCGACAGCTCTTCACAGCAACATGACTGAAGATGAAAGGTCATCCCATCAGGCCTCTCTCGAGGCAGCCTCAATCCCATTCCCAGAGCGGGCACTCCATCGAGCCTTCCGACGTTCGTATGGCAAGCACCTGCGTCAATGAAGGCAGCATCTCGGAGCCTCAGCTTCACGCGCAGCTGTGGCCGATGGGTCGAAGCTTGGGTCAGCAAGCAGCTTCCGTCTCCAAAGTCGGAGCCTTCAAGCAGAATCGCACAACCAAGGAAAGGTCTTGGGCACCTTTCCCTGTCCGGTCGGATGCAGGGAGTCTTGTTTGCTCAAAGCAGGATTTGCCTGTTTTCTCTCGCTCAGTGATGACGTTTGTTTTGATGCATGGATCTCGTTCGTGAGATAACCTGCGCATGAAGCATCAGAGTGTCGTTACTCGCATCACAGTTACACCAGATCGGCATGCAAGGGTATTTGTGCATTGAACTCTCTTGGACTGGCTGTCTCGGAGGTTTCTGAACCCTCAACTCTCAATCGAACGATGCGGATATCAAGCGAGCTTCAGTTCCCCCTCATGTTGTTGCCATTGTTTTGTCTGCGCGGACCTTTCGATGTGCAGAAAGTTGTATCCTTCGACCATCCAAGCCCACGTGACCCAAGTGCATGTCAAACGTGTCGGCCGGGCAAGATGTGCTGTAGATCGGATAGGCAGCTGCAGAAGAATTCTTCGAAGCCTAAGCCACCTTGGTCTTCTTTGTAGCGCGGCCTCTCAGGCAACGAATCTGTACACCTGTGTCGCCTGCCGGCCTGGCTTCTACCGTCCGGATGGAGAGACGGGATGCGTGCCGAGCCTTGGCTTCCACAGCCCAGCCGTGAGCTCGAGGGGCACAAACGGGCAAAGCGGCATAGCGTCGATTGAGAGCCTCTTTTGTTGAGCGGAGGTGCACGCAGCTGGCCAGCGACGTGTTCCAGGCTCTGGCAATGTCCATTGGATCGCTTGGGCGTTGCCCTTATGTACTCGCGAGTCCGACAGATATGGTGTCTCACTGTCTCACCTTACCAGAATCTGCAACACCCTTGCCCCCCACCCCCCAATGTATCCATGACATCACTCGAACCATGCCTGCTTTCCGACGGACATAGCGGGTGTGTTCGGGCATGAATACCGATGAAATGTCGCGTTGCTTTCGGATCGCTTCGTCACTAAAAGTTGCTTTTATAGGCCCTCAAGACTGTCACAGGAATCGGTCGTGTCGAGGTTGCGACTCGCACGCTTTCTGTGAACCTCACATCGTCACGAATGTAACATGTCAATGCTGAAGGTATCCGGGCACGAAGAGTTGCATGCATGGGGTGGATGGATGTATGTACAGTTAGATGCATACCTGGCAGGCGAAACCTGGCACAAATCCAGGTTATGTCGTGTAGGATGTGTGGTCCTCTGCTTGGGCGTGACCTGCCAAAATCAAGTCTTGATTGCCTTGATCCGACTCTCGAGTGGTAGTTGAATCTGGCCTATAGGTATAGAAAGAGCGCATTTGCATGTAACAGGTTCCAAACACCCCCAACCCGTCTGTCGAGCACTTCTAGCTTCCTGTAAGCTGGAGCAGGATGACTGGGCTGGGGCGATGTGCTTCAAATGCCCAGCCGGTGCATTCTGCGATGCTAGCCGCCCTGCCGAGGACCGAAGCGGGAGTGCCCTTGTTGTGGAACGCATGAATGCATGCTCTGATTTGTAGATGAAGCCACGAAAGCAAGAGCATGGTAACAACATGATATCACTACCTTTGATACCTGGGATAGTTGCAGCTTTTTTGCTTAGTCGTAACTTTTTTTGCTTCGTCGTGCCTTGTTCGCGCCGTTGCAGGAGGGAGGGGGAGGGGGGTGCGCGAGGCAACTAAGCGTGCTTCCCATTGAAACCCCAATGCCTCTAAACCCCAACCCAACCCCAAAACCCTTAAGCCCTAAACCCTAAACCCATAAACCCCAAACCCCAAAACCCCTAAACCATAGACTCTAAACCCAACACCACAAACCTGTAACTCCCCCATAAATTTTAGGGGCTACGCCTGGGTGCGCCAGCGTAGTGTGTTGGTTTGCGCGATATGCTGCAGTCGACCATCTCACATGGAAAAAAGTTTGCCGTGCGCGATAAGCCTCAGTCTACCATCTCACATCATGCGCACCAGTCAGGGGAGCAATGGAAGCGAGCAGCTTAAGGAGAGGGGTGGTTCTCTCTTAGCCCTAAACCTTCCTGTCCTAATGCTGTAAAATGCAACACTTGAAGCCTCTAGAGAACCCCAAGTGGTCACACACCGCAAATGCAGCATTTCACAGCATTATTTCACAGCTATTGCGACTTGGTACCAAAACAGAAGATATATGTAAGCAGAGGTTTTCTGCTGAAACGGCCCCAAAACAAGCACGAGTAAACAACAAGAAGGTCACGACAAATAGTGCCGGTGAAGACCCCAAACAGTATGGACGTAAAGACAGGCGAGACATAATAAAAGGTTTGTCATGGTGTCCTGCCAATGGATCACTTCCTCGAATTGTTGGACTTAAAAACAGTCAAACATGCATCTGAAGCCAGTAGACTGTTTTTCTCTCAGACAGCTGTCGGCCCATTACTGCAGGGTCAAGTCGCTTCAAAATTTGAGCCATTTCCGCTCCAAAGCCCGTCTAGCCACCTGAAAGCCAAATTAAAGCATTTTCGGCGCGATTCTCTGGTTTGCACTCACTCGCTCAAGGCCAGCACGGCTTCCAGACAAGTCCGAAACTAGAGCATCTCACTGCTACATTTTCGGGTTTAGGGACGGCATTGAGATCGCCAATTGCGTTTAGCAGGCCTTGGAAAATGCATTTGGGCTTGGTCGGAGGCTTCCGGAGCTCGATTTGTGTTCGGAGATTGGGGCCAGGGGGCTGAAACAGCTCTAAACAAATGCATTGTGGAGTCCTGCAAACCAAACTGAGAAATTGAAAGCACTTGCAGGACGATTTTCGGGTTTAGGGACAACATTGAGCTCCATATTCTCATCCAAACCAGCGGGCCACCGGCTGCCATCCCGTTCCACCCCTCCAAACCTGTGGGCCCCAGCTCCAAAAACGCGTACCGTCAGCTTTCTAGCTCCAGACCCATCCAAACCCCGGGTTTGCAGCTCCAGGTTCTACCCATTCAAACCCACGGGCCCCCCACGCTCCACCCATCCAAACCCCGTTCCACCCATCCCAAGCCGCGGGCCCCAGTCCAGAACCCGCCGGGCGAGTTCCTTTGTCTTCTGAGGAGAAGACCCGAACAGTTCCTGTTTAGGAAAAATGGCAAAAGTTACGACTGAGCAAAAAAATAGTTCACAACTACACGTGGTTCCGGTGTCTGGCAAGAGCATGACTACTAACCAAGGGAGCACGTGTCCCACTCCGTTCCAGGCGCCGATCGCCTTGCCTGGTTGCTCGACTTCGCTCAGCAATTCTGCGACAACTGTGCTCTTGGCCTTTTTTTGCACTCCTTGCGGTAGTGATAGATGTCCTTGTGGATGCAGTTTGTGAGCGGTGGTCGTGTATGGTCACAGCTGTCTGCTACATGTTTTCCTTCCACCCCTGATGCTCTCGCTTCTGGTACTGAGGTTTCTTTCGCGTGGAAAACTTTACCTACACGGCGATGCTCGGTTTGGGTGGAGCTATCTGGAAGCTTCCCTCCGTAGGATCCCAGGGCAGTTCCGAGCTTGGGAGGAGAAGTGCAAGGCCCGTATGCGAGTCTGCAGGCCGGGATACCTACGGGTTCAGGGTTTGGCCTCGGCCCAGGAAATTCGGGAAGTGGTCCGTGGAGTCGGCCTGCAGCTTCACCCAGGCCAGCGCAGGAAACCATTGCAGTAGCAGGAAACCAATGCTGACGGCACCGTACCGTACTGCCTACTGACAACACTGGCCAAAAATGTCAAAACCATAAATTCAATAGTGTTCACAACATAAATACTTGGGTTGACAAGAGATGCACTGGGGAGAAGTCGTGGCAAAGCAAAGCTTACAGTCACAACACTAACAACAGTCAGCAATGACAGTGCTGGCGGTGGTACTGGTTGTGGTGGTGGCGGTGACGGCGGCGGCGGGGTGGTGGTTGTCGGGGCGAGTGCTTGTTGCATGTATGAGTAATTGTAGCTGTGGTATTGCATCAGTAGCAATAGCGATTATCGTAGCTGATTGATCTGTCGCTATCATGATCAGCGTCACCATCGCTGTCCTCGCAACCACTGCAAGTCTTATGCACCTAAGCCTTCGGGTAGGGCCTGGCAGACGCCCACGCAACCGTGCCTCGGCCAAGCAGCGAACGGGTCAAGGTGGAGCCCTCAAAGATAAGAGAAACCACCAGGAGTTTTGTTGCGGGTGTTCTGCATTAAGGGAGCATGGGTTTGACGGATGTTAGCTTATTAAATTGACACTATAGGCTTAGGAAGATGTCCTCTGGATAGTGTGCGGCTTCGCCTCAGGAGATGTCGAGCCCGGGGCCAAGCGGCGCAAGGGTTCTAGCACTTGGTGCCACAGTAGAGTCTTGAGCGCCTCCCAGCTACGTTGCAATTAGGCTCTTGCTCGTTTGGGCTGGGGGGCGGTGTTGAACCAGACGGCCAAGTCTTGACAGAGTCGGATTCCACTTCGAATGCCTTGTGCATATTCCACTATCGTATCAAGCTGGGACAGCACACATCCTGTAGCTGAGAGGCTGGACGGAGGCCAAGAAAAACCACCGATGGTTGCTTCTGGGCCTCATTTGTTGTTTTCTTCGCTGCACAGGCACGTGCGCGAGAGTTTGCCGGAGCACGGGCAGTGACCATCACCAACCATGACCATTGTTGTCATCTTCGCTGTGCATCACCTCCATAGAGCCAGTCGGGTTCCTCTTCTGTCGACCCTTGATGTTCAGAGTCTCTCTCGGATTTCTGTGAGAACGCGAGTACGGTTGTCGAAAGAACCTTCGGCTTTCCGCTGAGATTTTGCCGATGCTCTTCGTCAAGCTTCCTTTATTATCGTAGTAGACTCGTGCAGGAGTGGGCTGGACGGGAATGAATGGGCGCAAGAACCCTCGCCAACACCCGGAGCCGAGCTTGTACGCGCGTCAGTTTGGTCTCAGTCCCGTCTGGGCCTGGGGGCATGATAGCATAGAGTCGCCGTTGGGTTGGGGTTCGGAGGTAGACAGCAGCTGTGGCATCTTCTTGTGTGCAAGTCCTTTCCAGTTGCACTTTTACAAGAGGGGGAAGAGAGGTCCACCTCGGAAGTGTTACATGAAGCTTAGGTTTCAGCGATGTAACCCTGCGTCCAGTTGCCGCTCGGACAAAGAGGTGTTGTCTAGCAAGTTTTCGCAAAAACTTAGCAGGATTTCCATTCAGATTGCAGGTCAAGAGCAACAGAGGGGGACTCAGGGCAGCTGCACCAACCTTTGGGAAAGACCTGGGCCAGCGGAGGGTGATGAGGCTTTGCGGCGGGGTCCTGGAACTGCCCGCACGGATACCACGAGCAGGGGCAGACACGAAATACGAGCATCCCCGAATGATTAGGTCTTGAGAGGTGAGTTTCCGTATGAAGTCAGGGTCGGCATTGTGTAGCCTGGTGTATTCAAGCTACACCTTCGGTGCCTAGGCCTTGGCAACAACCAGTGTTTCGAACTCAATCGTGGCGTCGGATGTGAGATGTGCAGCGTGGCATCATTATTCGGCTTTGCGACCCTGCCAGTTCAAGTCAAGCCGCAAGCTTGCAGCTGGAACTCAGCAGGAAGCGGGTATGACCCGGGGTCTGAGGCGTTGAGGGCTACACCAAGTACGAGCCACACGGCTAAGCAGCGGATCGGGTATAAAAGGCTCTTGCATGTATGTGTTTCGTCAGACTCTGTCCCAGGTCTGCCTCTGTCTGTCTCTGCGTCTCCCACCCACCCACGCACTCATTCACTCACTCGCTCACTCGCTCACTCCCTCGCTCACTCCCTCGCTCACTCACTCACTCTCTCTGCCTCTCTCTCTGCCTCCCTCTCTCTGCCTCTCTCTCTCTGCCTCTCTCTCTCTGCCTCCCTCTCTCTGCCTCCCTCTCTCTGCCTCCCTCTCTCTCCTCTCTCTCTCTGCCTGTCTCTCTCTGCCTCTCCCTCTCTGCCTGTCTCTCTCTGCCTCCCTCTCTCTGCCTGTCTCTCTCTGCCTCCCTCTCTCTGCCTCTCTCTCTCTGCCTCTCTCTCTCTGCCTGTCTCTCTCTGCCTCTCTCTCTCTGTGCCTGTCTCTCTCTGCCTCCCTCTCTCTGCCTGTCTCTCTCTGCCTCCCTCTCTCTGCCTCCCTCTCTCTGCCTCTCTCTCTCTCTGCCTCTCTCTCTCTCTCTCTCTCTCTCTCTCTCTCTGTCTCTCTGTCTCTCTCGCTCCGGCTTTCTCTTTCCGTTCCGTGCTAATATTTACGGGCTGTGTGGGGGTTGAGGGTTAGGTTTGAGTTTCGTGCATGGTATGTAGCTCATGCGCCCAAGCATCGCGATAAGGTCACTGTGTCTCCGAATCATCTGGAAGTTTACATTGTGATTGTGATGGGTAGTGCGACTCGTTCACATAGACGCATACGATGAACCTCGTCCATCCCAAGCTCATGCTCATGCAACAGAGTTGTTTTCCTTCAGTCGGAACGTGGTGGTTCCCCTTGTTTAGTCCTCTTGCGCACGGACCGCACTGGAAACGCCGTGTGTCACTCGCAACTTGATCGCGGTTCTTCGCGTGGAGCCAGGCGACACGGGAGACTCGGTGGTTGTGCAACCTGCGACAGTTTGACACATTGAACATGTTGCGGACTCCTGAGGAAGGGGTTTGAAGGTTTGACGGCTTGTTCCTGGTAGAATCCAACCAATATCCAACCACTTTGTAATCCAACTGTCCACAATCGTCGCAGGACGAGGAGATAGCCAGCTGTGACATTCCGTGCCATAACCACTATGGTAGAACCCTTCGCAAAGAAAACGAACATAAGCCGAGCTATGTCGAAGTTAAAGCCACTGCTTCGACTGCGACCATGCAGACCAGACCTGAAGTAACAAGCAGGCCACGGCATGACACTCTTTCTTTCAAGGGATTTGGGTCAGAAGCGGCCAAGCTTGTCCTTTCGACCCGCTTTGTATTTTCACCACTTGTTTTTTTTACAGATCGATCAGGTTGATGTCGAAGGCAGTCGGCCACTATTCTTTAGCTCGATGCTGTGCTGTCTTTCGGCAACGCATGTTTGTAATCGACGTAGGGGCCCTTGCACCTACCACGCAAAATCCAGCTGACGTCTGAAGTCCAGGCGCGAAGCCTCGTAGAACTCTGAAGCGTGAGCAAAACGAACCCCACAAGGTGCTACTTCCTGTACACCAGCTGCCGGAAGTGTCCGCCATTCTGGTGGCAAGTCTTCGAGTGCTGTGTCCCTGCCGCTCGACTCCGAAGGGTCCCGGCGTTCCTTAAGCCTGAACTCCGAACTCCTTCCCCGACATCACCGACATCAGTGCGCTGCCCTTTGTGGAACCAAGGGCCTCGTGCAATTCTTGGCTGTGCTCTTGCGCCCTGGCAAAACTGGCCTTGCCACACCTCACAGAGACCACACAGGTCCCAGCTTGCAACTGCAACTGCCCAGCGCGCGACCCCAGGCTGGTGAGGGCCGGGCAGAACACAGCGGTGCAGCTTGGCTGTGCTTGGCATGTGTATTGTAAGTACGATGTCACAGTTGCTCCCCCTAGCGATGTTGAAGCAGTAACGGCATCCCTGACCGTTACGAGCCCCACAGACCCATGTTGAAAGTGAGAGTGTCCGCTGCCGGTGTGAAACCCCTGTGAGCAAACTACTAGACGCAGACTTCTGGCCATGGTATGACCACAACGATCTGAGATGGCGTGTGGGGTTGTAGCATGGTCCACCGAAGGAAAATACCAATTGCAGACGCCAGGTCGTGATGGTGAAGCGTTTTCAAGCTTGCTCGCATTGCAAGGCTTGTTGTGAGGTGGAAATTTGAAAAAGCTGAAGTGTACCACATCCTCAGCTCTAAACTCAAATTCCTGAAGCCTTGTCGTACTAACCACCAGGAATCGCTTGAGCCTCGCAGCGCCACTCCTGGTGGCGTGCCTTGGTAGCAAGCACAGAGAATCAACTCTGACTCTGCCCACGATGGCAGTGGCGGCAATTTGAAGACCTCTCGGCAACGCCATCCTCGTTGGGTCGGTAGTGCGAGTCGCCTCCCGAGGTTGCTTCAGGGCCTGCAGATGCACGCTAACCTGAGCAAGGTCATGAACAATGTTGGTGCTTCGCGAGAGGACTCCGCATGTCGAGGGCTTCTGAGGTGTTGGTGCTTCTGCCCATGGGCCGACAGAAGCTCCGCTGCACCAGGACTTGGGGAGAATGGTCTACCCTCTCACATGGACCGAGGTGCTGTTTCTTGGCTGCGTTTTGTGAATGTCGTGCGCTTGCCACACATCTCCCAAACATATAGGATTCCGAGACAGGCCATAGGGTTGGGACTTCAAAAGCATTGAGACCATAAGCCACGAAGGCTGCCAAAGCTTCCCTCGAGTCCCTAGAGCATGTCCGGCTGCATGTGCTCGGTGTCCTACTCATGATAGGGTTGCGCTTGAAGAGGTCGACTATCGTGCCCTCGTTAGACCAAACTTGTTTCCGATGTTTCAGATTGAACTTGTTGGGACATGTGGCACCACTGCAGGCATTTGTTGAGCCGGGAATCTCGCATCCAGCAATATCCACCCTGTTTCGGGTGTCTGGCCTCTCCCTAAAGGATAGCGCCTTGCCTCGCGCCCTGGATGCTTTGCAATCTTCCAGTCCACGGAGAGGCCCACGGATGCCCAAGCTGAAACGTGTTCATGATTGGTATTTCAATGTTTATAGGCCCTTTGGAGTTTCGGGTTCGGGATTTCTTTACCGGTCGGGGAGGAAAGTAGCAACAGGTGCTCTTAGTCTTTCTCCTGGGACTGTGCGGGCTGGTGTGCTAAGGCCGAGGTTCATGTATGTGATGTCATCCCTGAGGCAGACGTCGGGCTCTACGTTTTCTTGGCTCCTCGGCAAGGAGACCTCTTTCCGGCCCAACTACCGGCCGGGCTTTGCGGGAGCCCCCCAGGCCCCCAGCAGGTCTTGCGCCTGAGTGGCGCCTGAGTTGCGCAAAGGCGCTTGCATCACCCACCATGTCCCTGCCCTTCGAATGCCTTCTAAGATGCAAGCAAAAGTTCAAGGCTGGTCGGAGCAGCATCACACAGAAATGTAGGCAAATCTGGGGAACGTTGAGATGGCGTGTACCGCTCTGCCAGCCAGCAACAACAAACGAAACTTCCACAACGAGACGGCATCAGCGAACCTGGTCGATTGAGGCCAGTTTCTTCGAAGTAGACCCTAAGACTTCCAACAGATCTTGTCAGAAGAGGGACTATCAAAGGAGGACGGGGACCGCAAGAGACAGCTCGAAGGATCATCAAGGGATGCTTTTGGCTCAGGTTGTCCTCTCAGCTTTTCTGCCCAGCATCTTTTACTTCCTGCTTCAACTTTTCAACACTTGCCGCCTGGGACTTAGCTGATAGAGCCTGCAAGCTGCTCCGGCCAGGGACTCCGCAGATTGGAGCACTAAATTTCTGCGTATCTCGTGCCGATGGGGCTTCTGCACGGTTTAGTCGGTCGTAGAAGTCTAGGTTGATGTCAGTGCCGCCGCTGAGGGGGACGTGCGAGCCGCCACACACTTGTTCGAACTCTGATTGCGTCGAACTATGTGGCTCTGCCCACAGCTTTGAGAGCAACGCTGGAGGCGGCCGAGTCTTGTGCCTGTCTGTTGGAAGAAGCACTGCCCAGCATCCCGGAATGATGGCTTCCCTTGCACTGCCTTACACTTTCAGGGTGGGCTTTTGAGTTGGAGTTAACAACGAGACTGCAATCTACTTGTTACTATGCTAGCTTCGGCAACGACATGGCATATGGCGGTGGCCTTCAATCGGCTAGGTATTCATCATCCGCGTTTTGTTGAAGTCAGAATGAGTTATTGTAAGCCCTGCTTCTTTGCTGAAGACGGGTATGGGAATTCCGCAATAAAACAACAAGGGTCAGGCATTTGTCAATTGTGCCCCTGGATCCTTGGTCACCTTGGCTTTTCGTTCTAGTTATGTCTGGCATAGACTCCGGCATCCGGTGCAATGTTAGTCAGCATACGGTGCAACACCGCGCTCGTCAGCACTTAACACACAAGCTGCCAACAACGTGTTACGCGAAGTAGAAGCGATGTCAGTGCAATGCGGTTTACGTCTTTTTGACGCGTAAATGCTGTCACGGTGCCATGATCAAAAAAGGAATACATGATGCACCCAAAACTGGGTGTGAAGAACCTGCTAGGTCCTTGTACAGGGAGAGCAGTTGTCAGCTGCTCACCTTTCTCTTGCTACGGGCCGCTTTGCTCAAGGGAGGGATCTAGAGCCAAATCGCAGCGCTCATGCAAAACAGCT
>CAJNDV010031610.1:33422-47152 GCA_905221635.1 Symbiodinium sp. CCMP2456
CGGATCATCTCATCTTGTTTTCGTATGCCATTCCTGTGGTCTGGCATACGTGGTACAAAAACTTTCATTTCATCTTCGTACAACATGCCTCTTTCTCTTTCCATTCTTGCCCTCTCTTGCTCTTGGCCGAATCCATCAGTGTGTGTGTGTGTGTGCACGTGCGGGTGTGTGTGTGTGTGTGTGCTTACGTGGGGATGGGACGGATCCGTGCGCGTCGGTGCGATTTGGGTTTTGTTGCGGTCGAAGTGAGTCTTGGCCTGGCCATGCTTGGACTTGTCTCGTTTCAGCTTGTGAGGACCCTTAGTGGGCCTTCGCAATCAGCTTCTTCCAAGGCGATCGCGTGTGCATGCAGTGCAGATGAGCAATGCCTGCATCATCCTGTGCCGTCGTCGGGTGGGCACATCTGTCACACTCAAAGCCCCAGCAACAAGGAAAAACTAAACTGCAGACCCGAAGCCAAATCTCGAACCCTGATCCAACAACTTGAAGCCCAAAAAAGTGCTTCAGGGTGGAGCCCACCACAGTGTCCGAGGAGGCGCTGAGGCGTCTCAGACAACAATAGGGGTTCAAGGGGCACCATAGAGAATGGTATGTGCAGGGTTGCCAAATGGCTTCTGTAATGAGTAACTTCTGACGCTATATTTGGCACCGCAATTTTTGGTTGCATCGCTTACGGTGCGAAACTAGACCGCAGCGCCGGTGCTATATGCTTCAATCCTTTCTGTGAAGTGGGATCGTCCAAGCTTCACCTGCCAAGTGCGCAGCCGTTCCTCGTCGTACTGGACGATCTTCTGGATAGATTCGCTGTTGGCGATGTGCTCGTCGCACTGAGCAGCTCGGTGATCCTTGCAAGGGTGGGTTCGCCGGAGTCGGAATTCAGGATGCAAGGTTCAGACGGGTGCCTTACCGAAAGGGGCTTCATGAAGAGCTGGTCTCCGCAAGAGAGCCTCATCCAAAACTCGGATTGCCTCCCTGACCCGAAGCGGCTCAAGCTCTTCTGCAAGGACAACCACGCACCCAGCTCACTTAATCGCTGCACTTCTGCGACTTTGGCTGAGGTGGCCTGCTCATGGTGCTGAAGGGCTGCTTAAAGCTGATAGACAACCGTGCCTTTCCTGCAGGATGTGTTCTAAGCCTCCAGGTTTTTGTTTGTATAGTTTTGTACACATCCCGGTCAACAGGACGCAGAGGAAGTAATGTAAACATCATGTAAGTACACCTTGTGTCAGCGTTTGGAGCAGTCTACCCCAGGTTGGGCCCTCTCTTACAACATGAAGGAGCGTGGGCGGGAAGCTTCCTCGTTTGAAAAGCGGACAGTAGCCTGAAAGAGTGTGCAACGTAGAGGCACTGCCCTGCATTGCAAACGGTGCTTGGGCTAATTGTCACCAGCGTGGTGCCCGAGACCCACGCAAAATCCGAAAAGCGTGCTGAATCCAACTAGTCCAGCGCATCGTTCGAAAGTAAGTGCCTCAACCTCAAGCTGTTTCGGACATTTATGCGGATGTGTGTTGGGAGTTGCCGGAATCAACTTGCTTGGCTTCTCATGTAAGGGACAAGCTTACGATAAGCTTGTACAGAGGATGCTACAGAATGTGCTTGAGCTGATCAAACCGGTCAGATTCGATTGGGCTGTGTTCTGCGAAAGTTGAGTGGTAGGTCGAAATCATCCGTGATACCAAAAGACTAAAAGTGCTTAGCGACACTACAGTGACTGCAGTCTTCGGAGTAGCATCGAAGTAGGGCCCCATTGATGCTGAGCAATACTTCTGTGGTCTTCAGTCTGTATGAAAATCTGTGACTGCAGTTTCAAACCGGGAGCCCGAGCAGATGTGGAAGTGCGCCTCGTCTCAATTTGGAGAAGTGAAAGCTCAGGGGAGCAAGGTCTTGGAGTCGACTTTCAGGTTTGCACTTACCAGATCCCGGATGAGATGTCTGAGGTCTGGTGTGAAGGATTCAGCGATTCGGGATGCTGTTACTCCTGAATTTCCTGCCCCATACCGAACTCAGGTGTTCCTGGCTCTGCTGCGCCATTTCCCGGGGTCGCACAGCACCTTTGCAGCGCTTCGTTTGTGCCGTCGGATCTCCGGGATGTTCCTGAGTATGATGTGCTGCCTCGGCCCTGGACTTGAGGACTGTCATGGTGTAGGGACTGGACGGGCACGGTCATGTTTCCCGCCGTCCGAGGCATGTTGGTGCACCACCACGGCGAAGCAGGGGGCCCAAGCAACTGTTCGAAGGTCCAGGGTGCAAGGAATTCCACTTCTTTGCCAAGAGGGTTTGCCGGTTTGGATTTCAGGGCTTAGGTCTAGGCATCGGGTAGCACCATGGTCATCAGCGAATATCAGTATCGTCCTCATCGTCATCGACGTCATCAACGTCATCATCATCGTCATGGCGGTCCCACCACAATCATCATCATGGTCATCATCGTCATCATGGTCATCATCGTCATCATCGTCATCATCATCATCATCACCACCACCATCACCAGCATCAGCATCAGCATCAGCATCAGCATCAGCATCAGCATCAGCATCAGCATCAGCATCAGCATCAGCATCATCATCATCATCATTATTATTATCTCTTCTTCTGCTTCTTCTTCTTCACCATCATCGCAGTTCTCCCCATCACCATCACCATCCCCACCACCGCCACCGCGGCAACCGCCACCACCACCGCCGCCGCCCGTGCAGCCGCCTTCGCTGGAGCGGCCGGCCTTGCCGCCGGCACTGGCACCGGCGGCAGCAGCAGCAGCAGCAGCAGCAGCAGCAGCAGCAGCAGCAGCAGCAGCTGCAGCTACTGCTCATCGTTCACCATGTCTGTGCTTATTTCGGGTGCTTGGCTCGATCAAGGGAAGGAGGGGTAAAACCGTTCATGGGCTGTCCCTGCAAGCCGGATCGTTGCGTCACTCACAAATCTCGCGACCGAGACGGTGATGCTGGACACACGAGGCATCCCACCGAAGCAGAGATGCTGGGCTATCATTTGCTTTTGGAGCTTTTTGTTTTGGGCTTCGTTTGGGTACCTGGCTTCGTGACATGCTCGCATCGTTCAGCTGAAAACCCGAAGCCCTTGCGAATCCCTGAAACCAAAACCGGGGGGGATGCTGTCCAGGATCCGCCAGAGGTGGAGTGCCTTTTACTTAGACCCACGGATTCGTCCCTGGCTCCTGAAAACACTCCGGCTCCAGCCTGAAAAGCCAAGGATCGAAGCTGCTCATCGGAGTTGCCAGTGGCCTTCGCAACCGCGTCGCAGTTCATGCGTCTTCGAAGTTGAGGTTTTCGGGCTTCCGTATTCCATGTTCTTCAACATGCTGTCTCTTCGGGGCTGTGGAGATGCTGTCTCTGTGACAGGCTCCCGCCCGCGGCAGTTGCCCGAACAGAAAGCCTTAAGTTTGCCACCGCTAATGTGAGTCAGCGAAGCTTCAGCCGAGGATTCCTCTTCGCCCAGTCCGGAGAGTTTAAGATCAACGATGCCCCTTTTCCGAAGACGGCTCCGTGGTTCGTCTGAGAGAACAGGAGCCCTCAAGCTCGTCTAAAAGCTTCGAGTGCTTAGGTCCGGAGGCAGATCAGCGATTCGGCCACCATGGTCTCCACAGCACGCAGCCAGCGCTGACATTAGCATTCAGTGGCATAGGCATGGTATGTCTGCCACCATTGCTGCCTGTATGCCGGTCTGCGACGCGCATCGAGTGCAGCGCCTAAAACTGAAGGCACAGAAGGCGGAAGATGCGAGGGCCGACGCCGCCTCAGGCCCTCGAATCCCACGTTGCCCTCCGTCCCCGAGGCAAGGCGCGCTTCATGATCAAGTCGGCCGTCGCCCGCGGGGAGGCCTTCGAGCGGAGATGGAGCGGCCGCCATCACCGTGAAGGCAGAAAAGAGACTGGGGAGGCTAAACAACCCTAAACCCTAGAGGGAGGGAGGCTGTTGCTTGGGGAGACGGCCTCCGAGCCGGAGAGGCGCAGGAGGGGATTGTGGCCCTTGCAGGTGTGGGCAGCGTGGATGAGAAGCTGCTGTACAAGAAGGCGGTTCAGAGCTGTGGCCAACTCGAAGGTCTAGGCGAAGTAGGAGTCATGTAGCGCGCGCTTCCTTTGGGGAAGAGTTCAGGTTCGAGGCGTCACGGTCACGATTCAGTACGTGGATCGATTTGGGCTGCCAGTCTTGAGCCTCGTTTCTCGCAGCAGGGTTCGGATGACTTTTCAATATCCGCCCCCCAGGGTGGCCTAGGCCTAGGCATAGCCCGAGAGCCGAGGCGAGGAGAGAAACCCAAGGATGAGTCGAGTGCCACCCACTCTGTTTTTCTGCTCTCTTTGCCCCCCAACTTTAATGGGACGTGTCGTCGGGCGGGGCCCCGGCCCGGAGCCCCGGAGCTCAAAGATGGAGCCCGGCCAGTTGGTGGCGGCGATGCAGCAAGTCACGGAGGCGGAGCTCTCAGCTGCCGTGGAGGACATGTGCGACGGCAATATGATGCAAGGCACCAGAGAGGGACTTGGGAGGATTTCGGTGGGCGTCGAGAGGGCATCCGGGCTGGCACTTTCCCAAGCAACTCGGAGCCTCCACAATCAGCAGGATATGTGCGCAGCCACTTTCTGCTGCACGCCCAAGTCCAGCTACTAGTAAAGCATCGTAGGCCCATTTCTCCTTCCTGCTGCACCGGCCGCAGAACACCTTCTGCCAACGTTCTTCGAACGTCTTCGTCGAAGGAAGAAGGAGTTGGTCGATGAGGACGACGACGAGGACCCAAATGTGCTCGAAGTGCTATGGGTAGGGGCTCCGGTTCTGATTGAAGGGACGTTGAAGCCTAAGGCTACCCCATCGACAAGTCCACAGGATACCCAGAGTCCTGAGGAGAATTTCAACGCCATCATCACCCGACCGACCCAGGATTCAGTGCCCTGGGCAGAGACATTGGTAACAAGCAGTGCGAGGTGATATAGTAAATTGTAAATAGTGTCGCAGCCAGAGCAGTGTTCCTGATACTTTTCCGCTTTCCTTTGATGCCACAACAGCGAGAGGCTCGGGATAATCAGCGGGGAGAGAAAACTCTGTTGAGCTTGACTCTAGTTTGATTTTGTGAAATGACCATGAGTGACAGCTTCGCTAAGTGGGAGCTTCGCTGATCTTAACACAGCTTCTCTAAATGTTATTTACTTATTACGTGAGACTGGAACTTGCATCATGTGAATTTTCATTTGCCGTTGCCCCTTTTCGCAGCTGATCTGTGCAGAAGACATAGTCAGATGAAGTTACGGGGCGAATTTGTCAGGTGCTCCGGGTTTGGGCGTTGTGTTCTGGGCGGCTTGCCTGTGGGTTTGGGGTCCAGATCTTGCGATCGAACATATCCTCACTCCACTCCGAACATGCTGTGAGCTTCAAACGCAGATTGAAGAAGAGGTACAGAGCGCTCGACAGGCCTTCGAAACTGGTTGGAGAGCCTGAGAACGAGAAATGAAGAACACCGCCGACAAGACCAGAGCAAACCTCTTGAAAGGGACCAAACTAGAGTCTAGAGGCGTTTAGAAAAAGCGGGCAAACCGTGCGAATAAGAGAAGCTGATACAGAAGACTGAACCTTCAAACGGGCCTGGAGAAGCAGAGGACATGAAGAATGCCGCTCGAAAAGGACTTCGAACAGTCGAGAAAGGGAGCTGGAGCAGGATGCAGGTTTAGGAACTCGAGACAGCAATGATTTTTGAGCAAGCTCGGGGCGGAGTAGAGCTTTTTCAAGCTGGACAAGCCGCTCCAAACGGATTAGATCGTGTGAGAAAGCTTCGAAAAAGAAGCCGGCGGCCGTGTGAATAGCAGTTACGAAAACAGAGCAAGCCGTTGGAAAGGGGATTAGAATGATTAGAAGTTACGAGTTACGAAGCAGTTGACGAAGGAACCGACACCGCCTGAAAAGGACTGGGGAAGTTGAGAGACGCCAGCAAACAGTTCGGAAGCGATTAGAAGGAAGTAGAGAAAGCGGGGTAAAGTTTTGGGACGGGACTACAGCGGATCAGACGGCTTGATAGGAAACCGACGAGGTGAGAGACAGAGGAGCACTTCTGACGATTTGATGCCAAGAGTGCTGTAGAGAAGCTGAGACGCAGGAAAACTGTATTGACAGCAAGAAGCGAAGCTTTCGAAATGCATAAGAGAAGTTGCTAAAGAGCAGCGCGGCGTTGGAGAGGGATTCGTTTTGAATCCAAGGGGGAGCAAACCGCTCGAAAGAGGCTGGAGAAGCTGAGAAAGAGGAGAATCCGGTTTAAAGTTTCTGGGTTGCGTCATGGAGCCAGCCGCTCGAAAGACAGTAGAGACTTCACAAAAGAAGCTAAGTAAACAGAGCAGAAAGAGTTGCAAACTGCATGAAGGATCAAAGAAGCCGATAAACTGGGGCAGGGCATTCAACCGGTTGGAACGTTTGACAGAGAAGAGCAAGCCACTCGACAGGGGAAGAACATCTGTGAAGCAGGAGCAGGCCGTTCAAAAGGGAGTAGATACAGTAGAGTGAGAAAGGGGAATGGGACTTGAACATTTACCGAGTGGATGCGAGATTTTGAGAAACTAGTGAGTTTGAGCAGAGACCAAACTGCGGCAAAACAATTGGAGCAGTTGGAAAGAGGAGCAAATGCTCGAAAAGTGTCTTGCAGACTTTGGGAAGAGACGAGCAGACGGCTAAGAAGGGTGAGAGGTTGAGAACCAAGAGAACTGTGTTTTGGAGAGTCGAGTGGCATCATGCTTGTATGGCACAGGCCTGGCAGTTGGACTCTTGAAAGCCAGCGATTGCGAAATGCGTGTTGTCTCGATTGAGGCTCACCGCTTCTTCCGCAAGCAGAAAGAAGACGAGTGGGAAGAACCTGAAATGCCGGTGTGGGGCTTATTCGCTTCAATCAAGCTAGTACGTGCCCACAGGGCGCGGGATGCCAGAGCCGGCGTCCACAGCTTCCCTAACGTCCCTGCGTCCCCCGCGTCCGTGGCGTACCCAGCATCCCTGGCGTCCGCGTCGCCCCGGCTTAGAGTGAGTGTGAGTGTATCTGGGTATGTACATAGGACCTTTTGGCTCTGTGTATGAAACATACATACACAATATGCAGAATTAAAATTTCATGAGTTCCAGACTTTAAATAAGAAAAACTAACTGAGTTTCTAGATCGTCCGGAGTTAGAACTTCAGAGAACTTTAAAAGTTGCATACGGTATTTTTTGACTTCTGTAAATTCTTAAATCGTCCGGAATTCAATAATTATTGACAAAAATAAGGGCAGTTAGAGTATTTTAAGCATTCAATTCCGTGGGCTGGACCCCAGCACCGGCCCCCAGCTTCCAGCCCCAGCCCACGGAGCTCTTGAAACTTTTTAAATCGTCCGGAATTACATAAAAAGTGAAAGAGTTAAAAACAACCTGAAGCGAAACCTTCTCTAATTCTTAAGTCGTCCGGGACTAAAAATTTGGAAGAATGTTTAAAGCTTCAAGCACGAAAGATTCTTTAGATTTTTGAAGCGCCCGGAATTAAAATTTAAGGAATTGAGAAAATTTCAACACGGTTAGCTTTTTTACATTCTTTAAATTTGTTAAATCGTCCGGAATTAAAGATGTACAGACTTTTGAAAAAGCAAGAATTGTAAAAAAGCTAAATTCCGTTGGCTGGAGCTGAGACCTGGGGCTGAGCTGGGGGTCCAGACCCCAGCCCAGCCCACCCACTCCACCCCCCCAACCACCCCAACCCGAGCTCCACCCTCACTCCATCAAGCCTCAGCAGGTCCTCGCGCTCTTCTCCAGACTAATATACGATTTTAAAACTTAAAGAGTTCAAAGATCTATTGTATGTAGTTTTCTTAGTTCTTTTGAATCTAAAATCTTTCGGAATTCAGAATTTAAAGAATGTCCTAAACTCCCCACCCACAGCCCCCAGCTCCCGCCTAGGCCCCCCAGCCCAAGCCCTGCCCCTGCCACCCAAGCCTCTCCCCTCCACTCCTTCCGGCCCGCCCACCCCCCCCCAGCATCATAAACGTCATCATAATCATGAGGTTCGTCGCCTGAGTCTTCTTAGTTATCATGGGCATCATAATCATCATAATCACCATTCTCATAGTCATCATGGTCTTCATCAGCAGGATGACCATCATGATGCAACATCATCCACGTCACAGCAATCACAATCACCACGGTCACCACCAACATCGTGGTCATCATCATAATTCTCATAACCATCACCATAAACATCACCATAACCTGTGTAGACAGTGCAACTGCCATCAAGGGCATCAAAGGCGTCATCGTAGTCAACATAATCCTAACAATCATCCCCATCATCATCGTCACCACCATCACCATGATTATCACCATCATCATCGTCATCATCATCGTCTCGAGCACCACAGATGAGCATTCCAGGCAGCATGTTTTTACATAATATGAACTATCATTACGGACTCTCCCTTCCACAAACTCCTACATCCTAAAGCTTCAAAGATTGACATCTGCATCAAGAACCTTCGAGTCTGTGCTGCGAAAAGGCTTCAATGCTTGGGGGTCGCAAGGAGTGGCCCTGAACATCTTGGAGGAAGCAATCCCGCAGTCCTTCCCTGCTGACGTCCCTGGCGTGACGTCCGTGGCGTGCCGTCCCTGCCTGTCCTGGCATTCCCAGCGTTCCTGGCATCCCGGCCCTCGCGTGCCTGGCGTCCCCAGCGTCCCGATCCTGGCCTGACGTCCCCATGTATTCTGAATTAGGTGGCGACTTGATCTGAGCTTGTGCGTCCTTATGAGGTAATGAGGAGTCTGGAGGTTTTGTGGGTGTAGGATTGGGGGATGAGTAGCTGCAGCTGTGGTTTTGGGGCTTTTGGCGGTTCGTGGTTCAGGTGTGGATTGAGGGCTCACACCGCCGTTAGACGGCTCAAAGTCCTGTTGTACCCCTCATCTGCAAGGGTTCCGCGTGCTGTCCAGTTTTTACCCATCTCTGTGTAATCCTTCCGCCCAGTTCGAGAAGCTGGAAGTGGAGGAGCCCAAGCAGAAGCTTGAAGACATGGAAAGCTTCCTGGCTTGCTCTGTGAGTCGATCTTCAGTGAGGGACGTTGCGCAAAGTTGACTGAGACTGCTGCCTGGCTCTGCAGTATCGGTCTGCTAATTGCTGAGATGCGAGGAAAGCTTTGGACCTTGATGCACGAGGAGGGCGTCTCTGGTATGGAGACAGAGGCATATTTCTATTTGCAGAGACATCTGTTAGAACACCTTGAAGCAATCGAAGGCGCAGGAAATGTCGGAATATGGGCAAAAGCTCCTGGGCCAGTTCCGCCAGGCAGGTCCTGCATTGCCAAGATGTGTCCATCAAAATCGGGGGTGTTTGCCACTGGTTCAGATCAGAGTCAAGCTGGCGAGTGGCATTTCTCATGCGCAGGCTCAGAGTTTTTTTGCGTCGTGTCATTTGGTCGAGCCCCAATCAAGGGCATAAACCCCTTTTAAGCCTTTCTTTGAACATATCCAAAAGTGTGGGAAACGAAGCCCGCATCGAAAGCGAACCTGAGGCAGGAACGGTTTTTTTGGGCATGTGGAAACGTACTCTAGCGAATTCGGCGATGGGGACAGCGATGTCGATGAAAACTCTTGTGATGATGATGATGATGGTGATGATGACGACGATAGTCACGAGGATGGATGCTGGTGGATGATGACGGGTGATAACGGATGATGATGAGGATAGGTACAATGGTGATGTTGTTGTTGGTGTTGGTGCTGGTGGCGGTGGTGGCGGTGGTGGCGGTGGTGGCGGTGGTTGCGGTGGTGGTGCTGCCGCTGCCGCTGCTGCTGCTGCTGTTGATGTTTGTGTTGATGTTGTTGTTGATGATGACGATAAATATTTCAACGAAGAATAAACTATAATGATCGTGAAAATGAGAACGATGACGGCAACGACAGCGACGGGGATGGTGACGATGATGATGCTGATGATGGCGGTTGATTTGAGCCAGAGTCGAGTGATTAAGCTGGCTGAGTGATTATGATGATTATGGTCCTTATGGTCCTTATGGTGGTGGTGATGATGATGATGACTGTGATGCTGTGGCCGATGATGGGATGATGGCGATGGTGATGGTGCCGGAGGTTCGGGTGAAGAGGATTCAGAAGAAGATGTCTGGATTTAGGTTGATGGTGACCGTGGCGAGGTTCGCCTGGTGTCAGTATCATTCTGATCAGGTACAGGCATTGCTGTCAGTGATGCAGCAGATGTCAGAGTTCGAGCCAATTGGAGAAACAGCGACTTGGACCGAAGCCCCCGTCCCAACATGCCTGCTTGAACGCTTGTTTGGCGGAATATCAGACGGCACAGTAGTCGGACAGGAGGACGCAAACACCATATGACCAAGTCGAGCAAAGTTCCACTGGAAACAGGCTGTGTCCGTGGAAGGTTACATAAACTCAGATGAACTGCCACGGCTTTTCCTCAGGACGCACTTCGCCGTGGCAGCACGATGAACTTCTCGCAGCAGCACCTGGACCTAGTGCAGGGTTCACCCCAACTGCCGACTTGCAGTGTTTAGAAGCGCACTTCAAGATTGAGTTTAGCAAAACTACCCACTGGGTTTGAATACCCCTTGAGAAAGGAGTTCGATGGAGGTTCGGAAGTTGAGGGTGTGTCTGGTTAGGCTGTCTTCCGGTCGATGCTGAGATGGGTATTTGTCAGTGCGGGCTCTGATTTCTTTCAGACTGCAACAGAGACGTCCTGCTGATACAAGAGTCGGCAATACCAAGGCAGCGTTCTTTCGGTGCTAGCATCGGTATTTGGTTGTGTGTTCCGCGTCGGCATTATCGGTTCCTCGGCTCGTGCCGAGGCTCATCGTGGACATGAACGCTATCAAGGACCCGCTGGGCCTCGAGCATCAAAGCATGAACACGAAGATCGACTTCAGCATGACCGCCGTCGTCGTAGTGGTCGTTGTCCCGTAGCACTCGCGCAATTGGAGTTGCAAAGCATTCGAATGGCAGCAGCAGCTGATGTGCACGATTGCGCTTAGGCCCAAACGATAGGCACCTCCGGGTGTTTTCGTGAGTGCTGCTTGTGTTGTCGTCGTCATGCGCCCTTGGGCGCTTCTGCCTTTGTCGCTTCGCCACAGCGCTGGTCTGATTTTGCTATATAAGGCAGGAATAGGGTAGCGTGGTGACGAGCAGATTGGCGTAGCCGCAATAGGTTGCGAAGCCTACAGTACAAAGGCTAAATAGTCAGTGACAGTAAGTGTTTCTTCACCGTCGCATGGACGAGGACGGTGGCGGCTCGCCGGTGAGGGAAATGGTGACAGAGCTGAGGCACAGCCCTGAGCTGCTTTTCTTGGTCGGATGGGTATCCCTTGTGCTTGGAGTCGGATTGGCGACTCTAACTCTGCGTGGCTCGTGGCTTTGAGCAAAGTTTGTGTGGCGGTGAGGCTATGTCTAGCGTGACAGGGGCAGATTAGCATTCTCTGTTCGACTTGCCAGACTGCATGATATCGGCCCTGGCATGCCGCTAATCACATCGTGTTAACGGTTACACGGTTACAGTCGAGTTATTTTTTGAGGTCGTTGCCCCCTACGGAAGAGAACGGTGAGCTGAAGATGCCACAGGACGCCGCCTTTCAGATTTAGGCTTCACTGGATCCATTCTGAATTCTGGTCTCGGGCCTTGAACTTACAGTTTGCACCAGAGCCGCGAGTTTCGGGTTCTCCTCGGAGGACCTGAGCCTGGCGCGCCAGCAAAGCTGGTCCGAGCTACTCGGCTTGAAACGAACTCCGCCAAGAAAGTCCCCAGTTGCCCCAAGCTTCCCAAGCCTCTGGCGCAGGAGCAGCTCCAGCGTTTTGTCCGGGATCAACTCCAACCCTCTGGGGTCGGCCTCAGTGGACGGCCCAGCCCAGATGATGTAGGGAAGCAGGTTAACTTCCAGGGGCTCTCTCATGTTTGCTCGATCAGTTGGCGAGGATTGCCTTCACATGTAGGCGGACCTGTCTCTTGCTCCTGCTGCATTCGGGGGCAAGCATGTTCTCACAGGAAAAGGTGCCATGAAGCTGCTCCCAAGTTTAGTGTGAAGGTGACCAAGCCCAGGTTGCAAGGCAGGTCATAAGTTTCTTAGGTTGCCTAAACAACCACCAAATCATCTGTTGTCAGACCGGGGTGCCCATAGCAAATTCGACCTAGTTACATTTCCCCAAGTGCCAAGTGGCTTTGCATCCAGGCAGGAGGCTGGAGGCGGAGCTTCGAGTCCGAGGCAGCGGGCAGAAGTTGGCGTAATTGAGCGTTACTAAAACACTAAAACATCAACTTCCATTTCCCGACATGAGAGTTTCGGTTTGTGTAATAACAGACTCTGTGCTGTCGAAGGAACAACTGGCATGGATAAGAAAAAATCAGGTCATGCCTAGTCTAGTCGAACACGGACTGCTGACATTGCAGAGCCTCGCGCTCGCACGAAAGCTCTAGTTCGCTAGATCTGGACCTTATTCCACCGACAGTGCTTGTGTCGCCACTTCGGGTACAGCCTGGAAATTCATCCTCGGGCATCCTACACCTGACTTCGAGGCAGCGCTCATGGCAGACACCACTCAGAAGGAGAGAACGTTTTGGGATTGTGTATTTGTGTATTCAACCGTGGGTTTGGCTTCAGAGTTGCTTTTAGCTTGAGCACCGCTCCACATCGAGCCAAGACACCCTGAGAGGACAGTCCGCGAAGGGGCAGCGCCGACTCGAATCCCGGCCGACGCTGGGTTGCAAGCACAGTGTGAGTCCCTTGCTTTGCTTGGAGCCGAGCCGCCCTGCCTCGAGGCACACCCTTTCTTCCAGCCCGCTTCGCATTGGATTGGTCTGCGAAGCAGCAGGCAGAGATCCCTGAATCCTGTAAGAGCTTGGGTTCGAGGATTTTTTGCCAAAACACCGGGGCGTGTTGAACTATACGAGCTTTCGACGTTTGGCTGTCCTCATCAGCAGTATCTGGCTGTTATGTAAGCACCAAAAGGCCTGCGTCCAAATCCTGTATCCTGTACCGTAGACTCCAGTCCCCGAATCTATTCTTGAAACACAAAGCCTTGAAACACAAGTCCCTTCAACTTGCAGCCCGCGGCCTCTCTCGTGCCGGCGCTGGATCGGCAGCTGTCGCCGGAGGACCACAAATGCAGGTATGAAAATGCGGCTGTTGAAAACGGTCTCGGCATTTAGAATTTAGGGATCAATCTGCACTACTGCTGCTACTGCTGCTACCGCTACCGCTACCGCGCTGCCGCGCTACCGCACTGCCGCACCACCGCACTACTGTGCTACTGCAGCGCTCGCGCTACCACTGCAACTACGGCTGCACTACCACTTTCACTACCACACCACTGCCAGCACCAGTGCCACTACCAGTACTACACCACGACCACGACCACGACATACCACGACCACGACCACTGCCACTGCCACTGCCACTGCCGCTACCTTACCACTACGACTACGACTATGACTACTGCCACGACGCCGACTACGACTAGTACGACTAGTACGACCACTGCCACTGTTTCTTCTACTGCTACAGCTGCTGCTACTGCTCCTAATTCTACTCCTACTCCTCCTACTCCTCCTCCTCCTCGTACTCCTCCTGCTCCTCCTACTCCTCCTACTCCTTCTGCTCCTCCTACTCCTACTCCTACTCCTACTCTACTCCTACCCCTCCTACTCCTACTCTTCCAGGTGCAGAAGATGCAGGGGCTCAGGCTCCCTATCTGTGACAGCTGCAAAAGTTGCAAAGGCTCAC
>CAJNDV010031611.1:7280-24780 GCA_905221635.1 Symbiodinium sp. CCMP2456
CTACTACTACTACTACTACCACTAGCCAAAGACTGCTTTTGTGTGTGCAAGCCAGGCTGGCTGGCCGATCCTTCCCTTGGACAGGCGCGCTCGCGAGCGCGCAAGCCGGGTGACAGAAGTTCTTGGTCTCTCGGTCGCTTCTGATCCCTCTTGGCTCCGCTGCGCTTGCGAGGCGGTGTCCTGCGGCTGGCGAACACTGCGAGCCGTGGGAACGGTAGCCGAGTCGAGGAGAAGGCGTTCTTGCTGAGCCATCTGAGCCATATGAGCCAAGTGTACGTTTGGGATCGTTCTTCTGAATGCAGAAAGAGCAATGCTACGCCGCAGGAGGACCTGAAGCAGGTCTGGGCACATCTTTTGCCCCGATCGCCGTGGCCCCGCCACGGCGAATCTGTCAAAATGGCATTCGGGAGCAGTTGCCGCCTGGTGACTGAGGATCAACCTGACAGACCTTGGGAAACAAGTTTCGCGACTGGAACGCCCAGCGTATTCTTGCAGCGCCTCGCATGATTGACACGGCTTTCTTTCGTTGCGGCTTGATTCTCTTGTACATGTTCCCACGAGTGTTTTTCTCCCTCTCCCTCCCCTCTCCCTCCCAAGAACTACTCAGCTCAGCCTTGCGATCGGCATCCCAAGGACTCTGGCACATGGCTGGTCCAAAGGCAAGCCCGCTGGCGCAGGCACAAGTGGAGAAGGGTGCCAGTAAGATGTCCAAAACAGGGCGAAGTGTCTGCGAGTCCTGCCAAGAATGCCTTCGAGGTATTGATCTGCAACAGTGACACTGCAGGTAATGTGGTGGCATCTCGTTCAAAACTTCAGAGCTTGTATGTGTACCGTCTGTTTACACATGTGCTTTGCCTGGAAGTGAGGTCTTACCAAGTGGATGTCTCGTTCTCTGGGATACCAAAAAGGACCTGCGGTGCCTTGTCGCAGACTGCCATCTCTCAGTCAGCAACCGGTACCAAGGGGCACTGCATTCTGTGTCGAAAGCTAGCACAATAGGGGCAGATTGAAGTGCTCAATGTGCTGCGCAGTTGATTATGTGCAGGGACCGGATGCTCCAGCTCGCTGCTTCTTGTCCAGCAAATCGCCCTGGTCCCACCACGATGGGTTGGTGACCGAGTGCCGCTGAGGGGGTGTCAGGGCTTCGAGATTGCCGAAGTTTCGACCGACCTAAACTGCTTACCTTTCCAAGGTGTTGTGCAGAAAGTGCTGGAAGGTGACTTTCTACCAGCAGAGGCTGGGAACGGCTAGCCCGCATGGAGCCTGCTAGGTTAAGCAGTGTGCTCTCACTGTTGCTTGGTACGAATGGTTGCAGAGTTTTGCGATTCCATCGACCGAGAGCAGCGAGCCCCTCGCCTCCGAGAGCTTGGACTTCGTCTATGAAGCCGTGGGCGAACTAGCAGCATTTCAGAGTTTGGCTAGGTTGGGTCGTGTGCTTTGTTGGATTTACGGCATCATTGGACGGCCCCACTCAAAGTCAGCATCTTATTGCTTCCCGCCCAAGACACTTTGAGGCAGTTGTCCTGCAGGAAAGGAGACCCGCCTGGACAAGAACACCGGGCAGCTACACGTTGCACAAGTTGCAACGGATCCCTCTGGAGAAAAAGGTGCTCTGCAGCAGGCCAAACACATGCATGGTCATGGTCGCTAAGAGCCAGTTTTATGCACTTAGGCCGTGGGCTGCAAGTCAGGCTCGCCAGTGTTCGAGTTTGCCGAGAGGCACAGCTGGAGCAAATCGCCATCTCTTTGGGCCTGGACATCGCAGTGCGACGCCTTCCTGCACAGTGGTGGTGGGCCTGTCATCCTTAGTCATGTCGTATCGGCTGGCCAGCATCGATCTTGCATAAATTAGGACTGGATCAGCTGGAAGCAAAGATCGAGGAGCAAACTGTGAAGGGCTGGCAGGCTCGTGGGCGAGCATCCATATGCGGGTGCAAGTGCAAAAATCAAGCTTTGCCAGGCCCTGGAGAAAGAAGTGGCCAGTGTCGAAGAACGATTTGCAATGTCAGTGATGCTTGCCCTTAGGGAGCAGATCACGTGAATGCCGCCAGAAGGAAGAAACGATCGACTGTGCGTGCATGGCCTGCCATGCTCAGGACTCTGAAGGACATCTCTAACCGGGTTTTCAGGCAACGTGGCAGCTTTAGCCATGATGTTACACAGCTTGAATGCAACGGGTCGGGACAGAGCATGCGGTCTCCAGTTACTCCAGTTGGTGTCAGGTACGAGCGTATGATCCACGAAATGAGGTACGAGTTGAATGCTGCAGGAAGATTCCTTGATTCACCTGTGCCTGTGCTGCTTTGGTTCACCATTTTCACGTTGTCCGCCCGTCGTTACGCCAAGGATCTGTTGTGGGAAAATCCTAACGAAGAGCGTCTCCATGACCAGGTGGGAAGATCACCAAAGTAGCATTGCTGTTCACACCTGGTGCTCCAGTGATGATAGTGTGCTGCACTTATTCTTTCGAAATTGGCAAAACATGTGAAGTGTGTGGCCGAGGTCGTTAGGCATTTTGATGTGAAGCGGCGCACAGACCTTCTGAACGATCCTCGGCAAGCAATATCCAGCACAGCGCTGAATACACGAACGACAGTTTGTGTTGGTTAGTCGGGCCGGCTTGATGTCTGGAGGAGCATTTGAGCTACTCCCTGGCTTTCGCGCACACCGTGGGTGAACACGTGAGGCAGTTGCTAAAACAGCAACGGTCGGTTGTCTTGCGGTCGGGAGTCTGCAATAGCATACTAGATCTTTGGCATTTATTGCTTCTCTCCACGCCCAGGCATTTGTATTCTGTGCGTCTCGAGAGGACCGGGCAAAAGAGATAGTATGCAGATGACGGTCGCTGGGGTTAGTTCGAGGCATTCTGCAGTATTCTGCAGGATGATAATCATCTTGATCACTTTGGAGTTGGGGGCTGCGGCCTCTGCATTTGTTTGCGCAAGCTGTGACACGTGGCGAGTGCTGCTCCCGAGGTAGGTGTCATGGGCCTCCTCACAGGAAGTTCACCGCATTCTGCTGTTGCAGGCTGAGTCTTCCTGCTTTTGTATGTTTTACTCCATCAGCTGTTGTGTCCTCGAACATGAGTCCTTCGAGTGAGTGAAGTGAACCTAGATCACTTCTAAGTACTTCGTTGCCCACGTAGTCAGACTTTGAATAGTCAATAGTCCACTCTCCGACACCCTCTGTCTTGAGTGTGGGATCTAGGTCTCTCGCTGAACTTGTGCTTCGTGCATGCGTCTCAGGTCGGCCTGCCCATCAGCCTTCCAGCTCCGGCATCTGAGGCCAAGTAAGCTCGGCAAAGTCCGAGCCGGCACAGTGCCTGGGTGGTAGAAAAAATATCCACTCTGTGCCGTTCGTCTGCTTTGTGTCCTAACGGATGTAGCCCACGTCAACCCGCAGGCTATGCATGCTTGTAAGGGTACGACAGGCAGGACGCTGAGGTGGGATGAACTCTGTGCGTGGGGGTCAGTCGAGCAAGTGACTCTAGAAGGGTCCGAGGTGATGAGACTCGTTGGTCATTGGTGTGTAACGGTCTAGCATTTGCACGTGTTGGTTTTCATGGCCAAGGCACGTGAGTTCGGGTTCAACTCGTCAACGGAAGATGCCAAGTCAGTTCCAAAAGTTGCCCATGATTGTTGAAGCCTTAGGGCTCCTGCCAAGAAAAAGAGTAAAGCATACAGAACTCGCAGAACCCATGTGGCAAATCATCATCCCGGGGAAACGTCTCTCGGCACTGCAGAGCAAAAGGATGTTTGTCCGGAAGATGCGAGGTTCAGACTTGGCAGGGAAGCCTATAGTCACAAGATGATTTCAATGAGAGGAACCAGACTTCAGCCCTGAGCCTCCGCAAGCAAGTCCCTGCTTCTGTAAACTTGCGGGCGCTATGGCCATGGACTTTTTACCGCTTCTTCCTCTAGGCCCACATTTAGGGTTGTGGCTGCCTTCGCCTTTCGTGCCTTCTCTGCTTTTGCAGGTGCAAGCAGCAGCTCCTCGGTACAGGCGAAGACTCACAGAGGCTGAGTGATTGGTCGCCCCCCTTCTTGCCATGCCCAGGCGGGCCGCTCTGGTCAGGATGCGGCCGGAGCAAGCGCTGCACCCCAGGATGAGGAGAGGGATGAACACAAGCATAGCCCCTGCGTTTTCTCGAGCTTTTCTCGAGGACTCCACGATTGACGATCTGATGCGACTTATCGAAGACGGTCCTGGAGTTGGCCCTTGCAGGCGCTCTAGAGTCTAGAGTGACCCCATGTAGCTCCGATCATTGTTTGTGTCAGGGACCAAGACGTGGACGAGCTACTAAAATCTTTGCAGCCCAAAGAAGGCCAGTCTCCAGGAGTGTGGTGAGTCACACCGCGCGCATGGGTAGCATGCAAGCTTTGCTTCTGTGATAGCTGATCGCGGTGTGGCCGCTTCGGCTCAGCGTAGTGACAACGTAGTCGTGTAGGGCGCAAGAGGCCGATAACACATGAGCTGGACAAACTCCTCGTCGCCTCGACTGATCATCAGACGACCTTCTGGGTTATGCAAGTCACGAGCATGTGCAGTCCCTCGCAGTGCCCATAGTGGCTTTACCTCCCCCAGAGCAGTACATCTCTGCAAGCATTGGCATTTGTTGTTGGCTCGGACATGCCGCTGCCGAGTGTGCTCGGTAATTGCCTGGAGACCTGTCTGAAGGATTTACTGGGCAGGTAAAGCCGATCTCCTCTAGATGCTGGCAACTTGGGCAACAATCATCCGTGAAGAACTGGCTAGTTTCCTTGCCTAGGATGCCGTCAGCAACAGATTGGAGGAGCTTTCGCGACATGACAGCAACTGCTGATTCGCAATCTAAACAATCGTACCTCCTTCTGTGGAGTTTGTGCGAGTCGGATGAAGTTGCTTTTGGAGGTACCATTGCAAGCAGCTGCATGCGCTGAACCAGTCCCTGGAAATTGAGAATGCTTCTATGTGGCTCAGCTGTGCTGGAGACAAACAAGAATCTGCTTTTCGTGGGGGGCTGCTTGGACGTTCGCTTTGCCAGGCGTTTGAAACTGTCCGATATCGAGCAGACACTCCCTCAGCGGCAGGATTTCGAGGCTGCAGTGGAAGAGTCAAGACAAAGAGAGCAATAGCCAGGGAGAGAAGCAGAATGCAGGAAGGAGGGAGCAAGCTGTCAGGTTGCCTAGCTTCAACATGCCGGCGCCATGGGGAGACAACGATGCATTGCTACAAGCCCGGAACGTCTGCTACACCCGGAAAGCCCGCGAAACCCGATAAACCCATAAAACACTGACAACCAGACAGACTCGATACACACAAAAAAACACCTAGTGCTCAGAAAGCCTGCCTCATCACAATCCAGCGCCCGAAGAGTCTATGCTTTTACATCCGGCGTGCCTCCATTAACCATACGCCCCATCAATCCAACGATTAAAAAGTCCTTTTCGTAAGCAGCGCAATCGGCGCATTTCGCGCACAACCTGCGTATTTCCACTGCAAGCGGCGCCTTCGCAGTGCATTGCCAGATGTGGTCACTGTGCCCGCATGCACTGTGCAAGCACAGCGTACGCAGAAGGAACGAGACGGATGATTTTACTTCGCCTGAAAACAGCTGCTGTCCTCGCAGGGTCAAGAGGTGAACGCAGTCGCAACACCCGAAGTTGCCGAGGCCAGATCTCAGGTACTGCGCACTCTGCTTGAAACTGTTTCGGGAGTTTTCTCTCGAGGTGGCCAAGCCCAAAGCTCCAAAAGATGTCTTTTTGCGGCCTGAAAGCTTCTTGGTGCGAATATCACAGATCAGCAAGTTCAATCAGGAATCTCGAATCCGTCTGCTGCCTTCGGATCTTGGCTTGTACAGTCCCTGCGCATCCTGAAGCTCAGGCGATGATGAGTTGCCGCTGCCGATGCCTCGGAGCTTTGAGATCCTGGAAGTTTTCCAGTGCGTGAGCATGGTAAGATGCCTCGTGTGGCTCAGATATAAGTGCAAATGCCCGGGAGAGTAGAGTCACTCAGTGATTTGATTAGTCTTTACATCCTGAGTCTGACGGCTTTTTTTCCTTGACCATGGCGCCTTCAATCAGAGAGGCCCCGTCGCGTATTCCTGATGGCATCCCATGGCTACTGATCTGAGCTGCTTAACGAGCTCAGTTCAGCAGTGGAAGCGGGTGCTGGAAGAGAAGTCGAGCTCTCCGGCAGAGCTCAGTCGCGCACTGGACGAGCTTCGCAAGTACGGATCACTGCCCACCCAGGTCCTGCAAGAGACCAAAATCGGAGTTGCTGTGAATCATTTGGGCAAGGATGTCGGAATGAATGAAGAGGTCCGCAAGGCAGCGAAGGCCTTGCTCGCGGACTGGAAGGAGATGCATCGCAAGCGCCCCAGGGATCCTCTTCCAGCGGAGACGGCTCTGAAACAGGCGAAGAGGGGGCCTGAGACGCCTGAAGCGGTCAATCCGGCTTGTGCAGCAAAGCCCGGGCAAAGGCAGAAGGTGCTGCAGATGCTCGAGGCAGCTCTGTCCGGACAGAAGACTCCGGCCACTCATGCCCTGGCAGTGGCAATCGAAGAGGAGCTGCATGCGCAGCTCGAAGGCTCGGACAAAGCCTACATCAATCAGTCACGGGCCATCGTCTTCAACCTCAAGGATCCAGTTCTTTGGACTGCCTTTTTTCGGGTTTCTCTCGTTCTGGTTGAGGTCGTGTAAGGGAGGAACCCGCAGGCGGCTATATCGGTCTGCAGTTCTTGGAGTTCGGAGGTAGTTGTGCTGGTTTTCGCTTTGCGCATGTTTTTGCTGCACAATTCTGAACGACAGCAACTGAGCTTCCCCTGGTCCGGGCCCACACATTACATCGAAGTCATAGTATGTTGTTCAGTTCAGAGGTCTGTGCGTGTTAACGGCAAGCCACCGCAGCACTTGGGCCGTACGTCGGCCTTTCGGAGGTAGGCCTTTGATCCTCCCGGCCCTTCCCCCACCATTGCTGGGGACACTTCCGCCCACTATCGGATGTTTCGGTGTCGGGCATGGTCTTCCGCGATGCGTCGCCGCCTTCGTCGAGCGTCACCTTCGTGGCTACTTGCGGTGTGCCTTCCCCAACCGTTGACGCTTTCATCAACAACATGGTAGAAAGGCGGCACTGACACATGCCCGGCTCGAGTTCAAGTGGCTCTCGTCGCCATGGCGGTGGCGGCGGATGGCTTATTCGCTCGTCGTTCTGGCCGCTTCCTTGCCGAGGGGCTTGTTTCAGTGCCGCATCTAAACCACGAGCAATTCGATTAGATTAGTGTCCAGTTCTGGTCCATGTTGTAAAGAAACCTTAGTCCAGACACAGGCTTTCCTGGATACAACAGATGCCACTCTCAAACACGAAATCATGAGGCCCTGATGTACCTTACACGGTGCGATTTCGAAGGATGCGGCCAACGACTCGTTCCGGCAGAGACTGTTGGGCGGAAGCCTAGATCCACGCACACTCCCGCACATGAACACGCAAGAGATGGCCAGTGACTCCAAGGCCGCGCTGCGAGCGGAGATGCGCCAGCAATCTTTGCAGGAATCCGCAGTGAAGGTGCCAGAGGAGAGAGTGACGGATGCATACACCTGCGAGCGCTGCGGGGGAAAGAGGTGCACCTATGTCATGGTCACGCCAACTTCTTGCGTGAATGGGGAGCACAGTTGGACCTCGGTGACATGTCTCTCGTGTGACCATCGCTGGAAAGCCTAACGTTATTGCGGCTGTTCGTGTTTCAGCATGGTCGTGACAGAGCTGATCATCATCGCCCTAGGCAGACGAACCCTTGGCTGTTTGTGGACAGATCCCGGATACATCCAGATGCTGTGAGTCCAGCCAAAGGTTCGCCGGACCACAAGACAAGCATGACAGCTGTGCCCACAACCGCAGCCAGAATCGAAAATAGCTGCCTGTCCCAGATGACTGCGCTGTTACAGCAACAAAGTGTGTTGCATGCAGAGTCGTGTTGTGCTGACTGTGATGTGTCCAAGGCCAGGTGTGCTTCCGATACCAGTGGAGCCTTCGTCCCCGCACCCGTGGCTTCCTGAAGGCTCCTAGCCGTGCCTGTAACGGCAAAATCCTCACTCTAAACGTACTTCCTGCCAGCGAGCTATCATGCAGGCAGTCCCGGCAGTGGCAGCAGCCTCCGTGCCATCGGCGTGGCACCCTCTCGTTGTACGTCCTTCCAGACGCTGCGGGACGTAGACGAGGACATCACTCGACAGAAGCGCAAATGCATTGTAGGTTGCACCTCGGGGTCCCAAAGTGTGAACATGATATGCTCAACATCGGGAGCGGTTTGTTCTGGGCAAGAGAAGGACGACCCAGAGGATATCAGCGACCCCGAGTACGTGGATGCGAAGAGCATGCGCTTCGACACTCTGGCCGGGGAGTGTATGAGCACAACTTCAGTGAATGTCTTGGTGTGACAGGTGTCACATCGTCTGCAGCTGGTCACCGACACCAGGCTAGCAGACGACACTTTCTTCCACAAGGGCGAATGGAAGCAGACGCTATCGCTCTGCGGCTCATTGGATGCCTGGCATGCACGGGTTCGCCAACGTGTGTTGCGCAGGGCAGTCTGAAAGCTTGTGAAGCCCGGCAGGTTCGTCAAGAGGCGAGCTGTCGTTCCAGGTGTCTGATTTCTTCTCCGACTTTCTCTCTCTCTCTCTCTCTCCGCCCTCCTCTCATCTCTACAGACTCGGGGGTCGGCGTGCCTCAAGCCGTGCAGCCCCGAGTTGGAAAGAGGTTCAGCAGAATGAAGCAGATAGCAGCTTTCGGTGATGAAGTTCTGTGAACAAAGCCTTCTTAATTCCGGTGTAGTCGCTCATCCCTCCCCTAACGCCGCTGACGTGATAGATCCTTGGAGCTGCTACTCAGGAGGATCACTATGACACGAGCAGGCCGTCAGAGGTCATCGTCAACAGCGTGATCTTCAAAACAGAGCCCTGCCGGCGAGAAAGGCGTTTTTTCAAAAGCCCTGCTTTTTTTGGCATGTCCCTGCCAGAACGGAATCACAAAGTTCAGCCTCAAGTCCCAAAGCTCCTCTTCAAGGCCAAATTGCCCCCGGACGCTCCCCTTGCTCAGGTGAGCACGCTTGCTATTGCCGCCAATGCCCTTTACATCGGCATCCGCACTGATCAGCAGCCCGTCTGCTCTGAAGTCGACAGTGTCGCTGCTACTGGGCGCTGGTGGTAATGGTCGTAACAGCCATAACCTCGGAGCATTTCAGCACATTGGCAGGCAGCTCAAGCACAGCTACAACCGAATCAACGGAGCAACGGCCGTCCAGATGTCAAACACATTTGCCTCTTGTTTGCACTGGCGACGGGTGACTTCCAAACTCTGGACTCTAGACTTGCGCTTACTCGCAGCTCGAGACATGCAAGGGCCAGGCTGCCACAAGCATCAGTCAAATAGTAGGGTCTTGGTGCTTAAGGGTTGGCTATTTAATTGGTACGTTCCTGGACGCGAACATGACTTGCTGTTTTGCCGGTAGCGGCGAGTTTTCGGAGCAACATGTGTCGCCGATGAAGGAGTATGCTTTCTTCGTTTGGTTCAGCGCGGAACTCCTCCTGTACTTGGTTGCGTTCCGCATGAGTTTCTTCATAGGCAGGGCCATGCAATTGTGGCAGATGAACACGTGCAAAAGACTGCTGCCATGTCGTTGATCCCTGTGAGCAGGCAAGAACTGGTACTGGAACATGTTCGACTTGTTCTTAATAGCGAACGCGGCGCTTGAGCTCCTCATTCCTGTTCTTCGGCTGCACCTGCTTGATCCTATAATTGCTCCGCTTGCGTTCTAGCCACGGTTGACCCCGCGCGAAGGACTTGTTCGCCAACATGTCCTTTCTCAGAATTTGCCGCGTGTTTCGACTCGTTCGGGTCGTTCGCCAGGAGCTTAGCTTTGGGTTGGAACTTTGAGCCTTGGGTGCACAAACAGCGTGGAACATGAGCAACTAGGAGCAAGTGTTACTTCCAGAGCTGCAGGGTCTCTTCAGCGAGGGCTCACGACAGGGTCTGCTCGAAAGCTCGGGGAGTTGTTTCAAAGAGGAGCACAGCCACAACCAGACTATCAAAAGCTCCTGTCTTCTGTTCGATGTCTTTTTTTGTTTCGATCACTTCTTGTGTCAGAGTTCAGATTTTCTTGGTGTCGGCCAATCACTCCTTTCCTTTGGGTCTCAGGTTGAGGGCGCAGTGGTTGAGGTTTCGGATTGGGGCTCGGTTTGGGTTTGGGGAAGGCGTAGGCTTCGGGGTTTGGGGCTCAGGGTTTTGGGTGTTTGGCGGCTGAGCACCGGGAAGTCTGCGTGACTTGACTTTGCTCTTCGCAGGGCTTGTGAGACTGGCTCCTGGGCCAGGCATTTTTCAGGCAGCAATACATTGAAGTTGCAAGGTGGAGTCGGTGGAGGATGCCGTTCCCCCAAGTGTCGGTCAAGTGCCAGGAGGTTGGAACGCATCGGCAGTGTGGAGCGCACGCCACCCGCCGCGGTTGCGACCAGCTCCACGCACGGAAGAGATATGCGCCGACTTTGGGACTCGGTTGAGATATGTTGAGATAGTGTGCATGGAAACTTGGTTTGGCGCTGACGCGCGCCACCGTGCATGAAAGCTGCTGTGGTCAATGGATCTTACCAGGCGCTGGCTTCGGCCTAGGTGCATGGCCGAGGACGTCGCAGAGCGGTTTGGGGGTCTTGTTTGAGGTTTCGCGTTTGAAAGTCTTTTGGTTTCGGGTTTTCGGGTTTGAAGTTTAACAGTTGGGGTTTGGAGCAAAGCAGCCGACAACCAGAGAAAGAGGACACAGTTAACACAGAGCTGCCGGCCAAAGCCGGGACTCTTAGCGAAGGATGACAAGAGAAACGACACACTCAAAACATAAAGCCACACAGAAAACAGGAGCCGTAAGAGACACCGTTACGGCGCCTGCCGGATTCAGAAAGCCCATGCCCGACCATCCGCTGAGGACTCGTCCGCACGGTGAAATGGCTCCGATCGTTGAGGCAATATTTTGTGAATATGTCGCTCATGTAGATTTTCGCAGCTTCCGACAACTGCACGTGATTTTCGCTCTACCGAAGCCTGGTCGGAGGACCATGCTATTTGCTATGATCAGCTCAATGGGATCCCTGATTTGGGTACCTTGGATCGCAGCTTGTAGGTTCATGTCTTGCGACATTCGTGACCGTCCGGCATGTGGCCAAAACATGAAGACTTCGTTTGAGGCGTTCGTCATGATCTGCTTCATTATGCTGCTCGGGCCATCGAAATTCTTTTAGTCGAGCACATCCAGCTCAATGTTAAAGTAGGCAGTAATGTACATGAATACTATTGCCTTCTGTCAGCTTTGCACCGCTGAGGTTCGTATTTAGCATCATCTTCGGCAATGCTGCTGTGTCCTATTTTGATCAAGTGAATGCTGGCGATACCACCGAGAGGGATGATGCACGGGCCTTGTGAGAAAATGCCGATGGCAATCGAGCGGCTCCACAACGATCTTGCGAAGTCTTGTGGCTCAGGCGGACGCAGTATATGATTCCTTCGGCTCCCTTTTCGCATCCTTCGCGAGCTGGGCTGCATTATTTATGGTGTCTTCCTGCTTGCCATGTATGGTCATCCTCCATGCCTCCATAGCAAGTCTGCGCCTGCATTCTTCCCTGTCTTCTGGGCTTTTGGCCAGCCACTGAGCTTCTGGAAGGCTTGCCCTCTTGTTTCCCGAGCCTCTCTCCAGGCCTGCAGGGTCTCATTCTCAGTCTGCCTCCAATATGGTCACATCCCGGGACTTCCGGGGTTCGGGCTGTGTTCGGCGTGTTCCCTCTTGTTTTCTGCACTGCTCCGGAGTCTTTCTGCCCATGCCGATAACCTTTCGCAGTTCTGCACAACTCCAAGCCTGTCGGCCCCACAAAACCAATCTTTCCCAGACTTGTGCCACTGCCTGCCCAGGCTCGGTGCGGTCTCTTCTGGCCCACTTCTTTCTCATTCCCCGCCTGCCCAGCCCTTTTACTCGTCACCATCTTCTTCCACGGTTGCCTTCCTTGGTCTCCCGCATTGTTAAAGGACGTGACTGTTCCGCTACCGAGCGTTCCCTTTCCTTTGTCCTTGCTCCTGCCCACGATTCTTGACTCCCTCCTCTGTATCTCACGAAAGTTTCGTCGGAAGTCCGTTGCATCCTACCTTCCTACCTTCCTATCCTATTCCTGAGGTAACTTTGTTCGGGGCGATCTTTGGCGGTACTGTGGCTCGGCCTGTGTATTACTTGGGTATGCGGCTTCGCAGAGCGTGAAAGTGCGGGGCTTAAGCCCAGGACTGGATGATTTTTCAACCCACGCTGAGCCTACTGGGATCTGGTGGTTACGGTGAGCTGCGGCCTGGCTGAAAACCCATGCGATAGAACCGCTCTCTTTCTGCGTGGGAAACCTCAGGTACTTTTGCATGTTCCTCTTTTACATCGGGTTTTGCGGCGAGCTCAACGGACATGTCTGGGGTCTGGGTTCGGAGAGAGAGAGCGAGTCTTGCTTTTGGCTGAGGCTTAGTGGGATTGCTGAACGTTGTCACGGGTATTTTCGTGGACAGTGCGGTCACAACCCGAACGGAAGACGAGGCCGGGCCAGGCTGCGGGCTTCTGCAGTATCGAAAAGTGTCGCCTGTTTTGTCTGAGGTTGTGGATTCGTACCGTGAAGATCTTCAAAGAACGTCGGACGAAGTCCAACGCAGCTCGGAGTTCTCGGGTGTGTAGTCATGGAAAGCAGTGCACAGCCATGCAGTGACGAGGAATTGGTGGTTTATCGCGCTTTGATGTGTTTGCAGGTATCTTTCATTCAGCAGATGTTGGTGACTCTGGCCGGTTGACGCTGGAGGCCGGACGGAAGAGCTCCAGCAGTTGATGGGAATGTGTGACTGGAAGGCTTTTTCCCGGTGTTTGAAGCAGAACGCTTGGGTTGCGGCTTATTTTGCCGGCCTGGATATTGGGGCCGATGACGCAGGCTGGACGTTTACGTCCATGAATGACTGAGCACAGCGCAATATGGTGTGTTGCATGTAAAGTGCGCAAATACATTGCAGAGGTACAATCTTCACTCTCATGGACACGAACGGCAGCATCTGCCTCGGGCAAAAAGCGTCCAGGATGTCGACCGCGCGCGCTCGGCATATCTGGCAGTGCGGCCAAATGATTTTTGTGCTTCTCATTCTCAGTATCCGAGGTGGTGACATTACCGTGGAGGAGTTTGTTCAAGGCACCATGAAGCTCAAAGGCCATGCGAAAAGCATAGATATTTTTGCTCCTCGGATTGCATGAAGTGAGAGTTGATTTGGCGTCATGGAGAATGGTGAGAAAGCACCAGCTGTCGAGAAGTGCCTGCTGCAGTAGCTCAGTAGCAGTGACACTGGTCTGGTTAGCACCGTGTGCGTTGAAACTGAAAAGATAGCTACTAGCCATTGTGTTTGCGCCGACCCACGGTGTAAGGCCATCATGTTCGACATGACCCGCCTGGGATTGCAAGTTCAGAAGCTCTGCTCTCTCGTGGAGGATCAATTTCGCGATGTCAAGCGCCCCTCGACTGGATCATGCCTGATCCATGCTCTACACGTCTAGCTTACTCAAGGGAGGGATCACTCTGCAGGCATGGTGGAGCCAGACAGACCTTTGACGAGGAAACGGCTGTACCTTGCCAGCGATGTGTTCACTGGTTAAGTTCGTCACTCGTGCTCAGACTTCAAAACCAGCCAGTGCTCGTCCTTTGCTCGCTTCAGGTTCAAACCCCTGAAGAGGCTCATGGCGGAGCTGGATATGCCCGAGGAGGATGAGGACCCAACCAGGCCGCATCGTCGACCAGAGCCCAGATTCCTAGAGTGCCAGCATTGGTGACTATGGTGCGAAAGCCCTGGAATTCTGAACACGTCGCACTCCGCCGCTTTGCAGGTCTTGCCGGCTGAGGCTTCTGAAGAGACTGTCGCAAGCCCGTGTTGCGTAACATCCCGAAGCAGGAGGCCAAGTCTCTTCGCCGGGTCTTGTAGTCTTCCTTCGGCTTCGGCCCCCTTCACCTGGTCTGCGCCTGTCTTTCTGTCCTTTAGTCGGCTTGAAGGACGTGTAATGCTCAACTTTTTAGCTATGGCTGGCACATAGAAAAAGCACTTCGATAATCCTGGAGAAGACCTCCGATATCTGAACTTTTCCGCAAATCGGATTGCCGTTTTGCTTGGCTCCTTCGGTACTATAGGTAAAAAAAAGGTTTTATACTGCTCACCATGACTCATGATCGAAGGTGCGATGTCCCGACATCAATTAAGCTCGCCATCGGAATGAGTGATGCATCGTCTGGTGATTTTCGCATTCTGATGGTCGTTGAGGACAGGCTCCCGTGGATGAGAGAGCAGGTCCCTTTAGCTTAGTCGTTCTCTGTCGTGTTCCCAGACCTCCGAAGACCGATGAGGTGTGACTGTCGAGCTGGAAAGTCCGTCGTCAAGATCGCAGGCAGAGTCATCACAGATTCAGAACGAATATTTGCTACTGTTGTCTTGGTGAGATCGCGACAGGAATATGTGATGTCTCACTCTTGTCCGCAAAGCGGCTGAGCCATCTCGCACATGCGATGTTGCAAACAAGTTTGTTATTGTCAGAACTGTGCTGCGGGCCTCACCGAAACGAGGACAGGTTGGTTTCAGACAGTGTCGACGCAGCTGAAGGCAGCCCTCTGTTGCGGCCATCAGCCGCCCCAGTCACTGGCTTAGGCTTAATCTCCGTCAAGTTCAGAGTTCGTGTGAAGCAAGCTCGTGAATGGACCTAGGGCAGTCCGAAAAGCCTCGTGCTGGAGGGTGAGGACGGGCATTCTACACAGGATGTGGGCCTCTGGGGGTGCAGAGTGGAACTCCGGTGTGTGCTGCAGCCTTGGACCTTGTCCATACATGTAAACACCCTCTCGAACAGCACACAGCACCGAAGCCCAAATCACTTTCTGTTCACGACCTAGGGTTCAGCAGGAACTGCCACCCGAAGATCACAATGTAGGTAGCTCCGGGCATCGCCGGGCAGACATGGCGCTGCGCAGCCGCGAGTTGAGCAACGCGTACCGTGCGGTCGGACTTTTTGTGGATTCAAGGGTGGGCGAGTCTCTATCCCAGGGTGAGCAGGTCAACAACTAGAGGCATGAGTCCGAAAGCAAGACTTCCACTGCTGCATGCTTTCGAGTTCCTGTTATCGGATCCATTGGCTGTTTGCGGTAAGCAGCTGGGGTTCTTCGCGATCGCGCAGGTGTACTTGGCATCGCCCTTGAAGTTTTGCACTACTTTGCACTCCTTTTCTCGCGCCCCTCGGTCACAAACAGCTTCTTTGTTCACAGTGTGTCCCCTTGAGCCTTGAGCTGGCAAAGTTCCAAAAAACTCAAATGCAGAAGCACAGCTTGCTGCTGTTGTTGGATTGCAAGCCAGTTTCTCGCACGTTTGAGAACTGCTGAACCGTTATTGGTAATTTGTTCTAATGGGTTCTCATGATATTTTGCGGCCCATATTCATTTGCACTAGGTTGTGCCTCGGTACTACATCAATGCCTGGGAGAAGAACCCGTACAAATGGCAGCATCACAAGTACCATCGGGTTCGTCAGCGGCAGCGTGGTAAATGGTTCCCTGGCCGCAACGCCCAACCGACAATGTGAATCTGGCAAATGTTTGTCGCTTCCTTGCAGGTGCTATCTTGGGGGTCCCATGAGCGGTGTCCAGATACCAGGCTGGCCCGAGCCTTCGTCTCGTGCCCGCAAAGAGGAAAGGAGGTTTTTGTCGTGACTCAAGAGATCGTCTCGAACCGAAACCGTCGAGGCTGCTTTCGCCTCGGGCGCTTGTCGACACTGCGCAGCGCGCGCAAGTTGAGCGCTTGGAGGAGACAGCCGAACAGAGCTGACATCTGTACATCTCTCGCTGGGCCTTGCGGGGATGATCGTATCTGTCGGAGGGCTCAGCTGGACTTGTCCAGGACAAAGTGTTCTGGCAGCAGGCCAGGAGCTTTAGCGTGAGCTGGCTCGTGCCTTGCAGTCAAGCCGGCCTCGCACGAGAAAATGATAGGTTGCCGAGCGGACAGTTCAACTGCGCGACATCATGGACGTAGGCAGGCATGACTGGCACAATATGCCGAAAGAATAGGCCTGCAGGATTCTTGATTTTTCTGGGCAGGTGACCTGGCTGTAATCGTGGACACGCTCTTGACAGCGAACCACCGCCACACCCACCTCATGAAGACCATCTCTCGAGAGCCTCGATTCTACAGAGCTTCGTTTCGCTGAAATGGATGTGCCGAGAGCCTCATGCTGCTCACATCCAGTGTTTATCACCGCGAGCTGAACTGGCTCAAGGTTCCGTGCCGCTGGTTTTGGCGGGTCAGGATTGGGCATCCTAAGCTCGACGCCCTGAAGAAATCGCATGTCCCATCATAATTGCCGAAAAACTCAGTAGAAAGGACAAGGAGTGGCGACAGGCAATCTCTATTCCACAAATATGCGACTAGATCCAGGCAGGTACCAGTCGTCGCAGCCTATTCTTGCTTGCAAAGGAATTGATTGATGATGTGGACAAGCTATCCCTGGTGGAGACGGCCGTGATCTTGAATGCGTACGCCCATTTTAATTGCCACCGCCCGAGTGAGCAAAGACATGCCAAGATGTAGTGTTGATAGCCAGCAATGAGGTGTGAGCGAGTTCATGCTCAAAGCCTTCGCCGAGCATGTGGCCCGGCTCCTGCTGGAACAGCCGTATACCACTGTGGAAGATGCTGAGAGGCCGGGCAGCCTCGAGGATAATTGGCAAAAGCCTGAACCTGCCTGCAGGTACGGAGCTGCAGCTGCAGACCCTCAAACCCTAGCCGTTCTGTGCAAGGCATTCGCGAGTTTGCACTACAAGGAGCCGGCAAAGGCCTCTGTCCCAGTGTGAGTAGTGGAGCTGCGAGGACTCCGAGATGCTCAAAGCAGTCAACTCGGTCCTTCTGCAGCGAATAGAGGACACATGAGATCCTACAGACGTTGGGCAGAGGGATAGGCATTAGAACCGAGAGTCCGCAGAGCCTGCTCATGGCATGTCCTGCCAGTCTTGCGAGAAGTGGATGCTTCTTGAGGATTCTGCCTTCGGCTCCGTTGCGGAAGTTCTGACGGCATTTGCAGAGCTGGACGAGCCGTTTGAGGCGTGGCCTTAGAGCGTGGCGGCCGAGGCGCAGCATGGGGCGCACGGGGCATGTCATGGCATGTCTGCAGGCTCCAATCGAATTCTGGATGGCCCTCGCCAGCAAGGCCTGAGTTCCTGAGCTCCTGAGCTCCTGCCTCCGGCACAGGGCTGAGCTCTTCGCATCTCTTCGCACCTCTTCGCTTCGCAGGTGCCTGGCAGCCAAATGCGCTTCCTCTGCCCGACGCTGCGAGCGGCACAGCGCCTGGAAGCCCGAGGGCCCAGCGCGACAGAGAGCCCCGAGGAAGCGGAGCCCGCAAAGAAGCCTTGCAACCTTACAGCCCTGCGGTCTGCCTGCGGTGCCCCGAGGTCGCAGAGCCGG
>CAJNDV010031611.1:30604-47147 GCA_905221635.1 Symbiodinium sp. CCMP2456
TGCCAGTATGAAGGCAGTGCCACCTGGCAGTACGACCCGGACTGCACCGGATGCTCTGCAGCTTTGGTTCAGACGATGCTTCTGCAGACGCAGCAGGAGAAGAAATCGAGTGAGTCGACTGGGTGCGAAAGCCACTGCCAGTACGAGGGAGCAGCCACGTGGCAGTACGATCCAAGCTGCAAGGACTGCACCATGACTCAGGCACATCCGGCCACTGCAGGTGCGTCTTGCGCCCCACACTGCCAGTATGAGGGCACGGCCATTTGGGCGCACGATCCCGAATGTGGCGACTGCTCCGCATCCTTGGTGCAGTCAATGCTTTTGCAGACAAAGGAGACCAAGGACGACTTGAAATCAGGTGCAGCGAGTGGCTGTGCTCAGTACTGCCAATACGAGGGTGCAGCGGTGTGGCAGTACGACCCAGACTGCAAAACCTGCACCGTCGCTTCTTTCCCTGGCGATGCTGCTGTTACGGCCGGCCCGCACTGTGCTTCTCATTGCCAGTATGAAGGCAGCGCCACCTGGCAGTACGACCCGGACTGCACTGGATGTTCTCCAGCTCTTATGCAGCAAATGGTGCTTGAAACAAAGTCTTCCAGCACAGCTAGGGACGATGTGTCTGGGTGTGCAGATCATTGCAAGTACGAGGGTGTGGAGGTTTGGCAGTACGATCCATCCTGTCAAGGGTGCACTCGCCCTGCTCTCTTGCAGCTGGGAAAGGCTGGTTGTGCCGACCATTGTAAGTACGAAGGCCAGACAGTCTGGCAGTATGATCCGTCCTGCCAAGACTGCACTGCCAGGTGACGAAAACTCTTTTGTCTCGCCCGCTTTTTTCAGGCTACACACGATAGCAGAAACTCTGGAGAAGCGACGTCTCGAAAAAAAGCCGTACTGCCGGAGTAGTTCGAGTAGCTTCGGGGCAACAGGGTGCTCCTGGATTCTCAAAAATCCTCCCGAGCCCCTCCAAGCAGGTGTCGATCAGTGGCCTGCGAAGCATCGAGGAAGTGAAGGAGGCGCCTGAGCCTAGGCCCTAGGCCCTCGGACGCTTCGAGCATCCCCAAGCTTCACTCTCCTTGCAGGCCCTGAGACGCGCCTACTTCGTCTTCAGGGAGTTCAGGCCTTGACTTGAGGTCAAAGTTCATCTTGAGTCACTTCCTTAGCGGCCTCAGCGCTGGCAGGACATGAGCTTTCCCGTCCCCGTGGCAAGAAAAGAGTTCGTGTCGTGCAAGTTGCGTGTGCTCGCTTAGCTCTCATAGGTTCCACATGGTTCCACTGTCCTGCTCGTGTCTGAGCATGTCTGAACTTCGATTGTCTCGGCTCGAACGAGGCGACGGCTCGAACAACGTTAAGACAGCTTCAGACTGGCGGTACCCAACTGCCTGTTCCTAGCGAAGTCCATGGAGAAACCCTTGATTGCAGAGATGCCAAGAGAATTTGACAACTCAAGCTACTCTTTTTCTTGCCTTCTTTGGCCCACTGAGAGCCGGCCTTGAGCCTCCAGTCAACGGCGGCATGGGTGGCCCCTGTCATGGTTGGAGGGCCCGAGTTTGTAGTGATCTTCCGCTGTTGTGGAAGATTCGCCCCTGTCACCCTGCAGCTCGTGAAGTCCACAGCTTGCTGGGTGTTGGGGCGCATGGCAACGAATCGGAACAGCTTGATGGAAGGGGTGAACCACATGTGTGGGGAGTGATCGGATCGCAGCTTCTGTGCCAGGCAAGAGAGCTGCTCCAAAGGCGCTGCCGCTCCTGCCCTCTTCGATCTTCACAGCTTTGAAGCTCCTGCCCTTGCAGGAGGAAGCCGCCAGCGCCAAGAAGAAAGCCAAGGCTATTTTTTGTTCCTCTGCGCCGCAGTTCTGTGCTTGCCGCATCCTCGAGGGTGAACAGCCCAAAGCGAAAGCGAAAGCCAAGGACTTCATTGCCTCCGGCACTGTTGGGAATGACAGTTTGCTGACATATGGGTGAGCCTCGCAGGGATGGTTCTGACTCTTCTGTTCCATGGAGGAGCCCCCAACTCCCAAAGCCAAGGGAAAGGCCAAGGCGGAAGCCAAGGCCGAAGCCAAGGCGGCGCTGGACACGGGAGCATCCGCCGCAGAAAGCGTCGAAGCGAAGCCCGAAACGACTCCGATGAAGGCCGTTGGAGCCACTTCTGCAGGCGCTCTTGCTCTCTTGAAGGCTTCCATGCTCTGTGCAGGAAAACGAGCTTGAAGACAGCCTCGCCTTCATGGAGGACTGGAACGGGTTGCAGTTGTCACAAGCTGCTATGCTGATCCTGCATGCCTTCACCTGGCGCAGGAGGGTGAAGAAGAATTTCCAGACATTTGTTTTGAGGAGGAAGGTGATGAAGAGGCGATCTACGTGCTCATGGTTTGCATTCTCCTTCGGTCATCTTCGGCCATCCGTCCAGGAGATGTTGTTAGATGATGAGCTGTTGGACCTGGAGTCTGAAGAAGACCTCGACCTCGAGGCATTGACATCCCGAGTTCTTGGGGGGACCTTTCCCTGCTAAGCACGGAAGGACGACGAGGAAGAGGTTGGGTTGCTTATGCAATTCAGCCCAGCAGCGCCGATGAAGTGCATTACGTCACGAGCAGTTGCAGCAAAGCAGTGTGAGTTCTAGTAGCAGCGGCCGTTTATGGTTTCCAGGAAGATTCCGACCAGGACGATGTCGGTGAAGCGGCAACATGATTTTGACTGGATTTAGTTGCTTCTTAGTGCACCCTCAGCTGTTTCATAGTCGTTGCACAGCAGTCTGAGGGCCTGACAGGTCCGTGACGGTCCGTTTCTCCTGTGTCAGCCCGGTGCTGTGGATGCAGTCCGAGCGGATTAGGTGGCGGGGCGTGTTTGGATGGGCCACTTTGTAAATCAATTGGCTCGTAGTAGGTGACAGGGAGGCCATGAGCTGTGGACATGGCTCAGCTGCCTGAACAGGTAGTCTTGGCTGCAGGCTTGCACCAGGTTGCATGTGGCAGAGCCGCTGCTGGAAAGCGCTTGAAGCCAGGTTCCAGAGAACATGTTGCATGCCAGGAGTATCTGAAGGGTTTGGCAGTAAACATCCTTGTTGAAGTGTTTAATAGCGTTTCGTTCGATGTAAAGCCTTTAGGCCGTAGGCCCTTGGTTGCCAAAGTGGCGCCTCCGCCATGCCTAGCCGTCGGCCCCCGGAAGCGGATACGTCGGCAGCGAAGATGCGACCGAGCTGCAGTTGCTGACAGAGCGGTGTTTCGAGCGGATATCTCTTGCTAGGCCCTAGGCATGTGCGGCTTGACACATGCTAACGTCATTGAAACCATGAGGCGGTACATTGAGGAGTTACTTTCTCGGCTTGAGCATCCGTTTGCACTGGTTTCGGTGACAGATTTCCTCCTGCAGGAGTACGTGAACCCAGTGCTTCAGGCCGCATCAGCCAGAAAAAGAAAGTCTACGTACTTAACTCATGGAGACTGCTTGCTGGGAAAAACCTTGGCCAGGAGATGGTCATGAGCCTCCTGAAGGAATGTCCTCGAGATCCGGAGCGATTCATGCTGAGGTCGCAGCCAGAGAGATGTGTGGGCATGTGCACAGTCCTGCCACTCGTTTTTCGTCTGCATCTTTCTGTTGTCTGGCGCATTGCTGCAATTAGGTGGCTCTTGGAGCAGGACCGGGCGCGTACCTTTCGAGTTCGTGCAAGGCGAACAGCTACTCAGCCAGCGCCAAATTCTTTACACCAAACCTATCCAAACCTGCCTTCCAAAAAACACATTTTTGTGCTTCGAGAATCTGGAATCTTTTTCGATACCAGGGAACCTTTGCGCTCGCAGGAGACCTTCGACCGCTGCGGCATCAACTCGCTGGAGGTCCCGTCGTGTCATGCGACTCCCAACACAAGTCCGGGAGCAGAGCCCTCGCAGGGCAGCGGTTTTTGTGAAACCTCTTGAGCTCGGATGATAGTGTCCATGAGCCTGAACAACCGTAGTGATGTAGGTTGGCAACTGGACCTGCCGCAGTGTGGTACGCATTTTGGATTCTCAGCGGTGCTTTCGAAATGGGGTCTTGGACTGTTCACTATTTGGGGATCTGCGCTGGCATAATGCCCTCTTGCTGAGCTTTGGAACAGAATGAAGCATTTTGCTAGGTTACATCAGGCCTTCCGTCTCGTAAACCCTGTGAGCAGCATGTACATGTCGGACAGTCGAGACAACAAGTGTTGTCTTGGTCAGGATGCAGCAAGGGAGCAGGAAGAGATCAATGCTCTGCGTCAACAGGAGCCTCCACACATTGCTGTCTGCTGCGCTTGATACATGGAACTGCGAAGGTCGCAGAGCTGAAGCGGCAACGGGCTCAGATGAAGGTGCGCCGCTTGTGTTGCGAAACTGACAAGACGATTTTGCAGAAAAACACGACAATTCACCGTGCAGCAGGCTGTACAAACTCGACAAACACGCTTTGCTACCGAACTCAACTTGTGATTCCAAACAGAGTCCCCCCAAGATGTTCTTCTGTAGGTGATCTGATCAATAACACGACGGTAGTGCATTGTTGTCGGCTGCCAGGCACGTCTGGCCCACGTTGTCGCAGAGGACCCTGCTGGGCTCATTCAGCCCGGACTCTGTTTGTTTGTGCTGCAGGCTCTAGCAGTGGCACAGGCTAGAGGCTGATGTGCGCTATGAGGAGCGCAAGAAGCGTGGCTTGCCAACACCGCCAACACTGGACACCAAAGCCTGCCTTTGAGTGCGCCGTACATGCATGCTGGAGACATGCGTCCGTCGCCAGACAGTGAAGAAGATCAAAAACTGCATTCTTCGAGCTGCGCAGCTTGGGAAGCATTTGTCAGTCTTACACCCAGTGTCGTGTTTCGACTGCACTCGTGTCTTGGAGTTGTGTGCTGCGAAGAAGCCGAAGGTTTCCAGGGTTTTGTTATGCTTTCTTCTAGGTATGCTGGATGGAGTGGCGTCGATCTCGCGCTTCTCTTCCGGCGATTAGACAAGGATGCGCTGGCAGCTGCGATTCTGTGCCGTCAGTGCTCCGCGCTCCGCATGGAAGGACCGCAGCGGCGAGCTGGAGATTGATGAGGTGAAGGCCGCCCTCCGACGCGTCCTAAGGCTCCTTTGCCTGCCTTAGTCGCCCCAATCCTCCCGAGAGCCATCGAGAGCCCAAGAGCTCTTGAATGTCTCCGGAAGGCGCAAGTTAATGCAACTGTCAGGTGTCGAAATTTGTGCATCTTGACTGGAGATCTCAGGATTCCGCCCACTGTAGTCCCAGACTATCAGATCCAGTCTTTCTGTGCGATCATGGATACAGACTTCTCTGGAGCAGTGGACATCGAGGCCGGCGTGGAGGGAGTACAAGAAGGATCATTCGAGTACGAATAGCCTCTCTTTGAAGGAGCAATCTCCCTTATCTTATGTGCCCGGATCGACAAGCGCTTTGACACGGCAGTCCAGCTAGGGTAGTCATTACCCCTGAGCCACCAAGTGTTGCGTCAGCGCAGTATCGATTTGGTAATGTCTGCGCCATCAGCTCATGAACCATGTTGCACTTGCAGGAGCTTGTGGGTTTCATTCAGGGTGAAGGCTACGACACGTAGATTTCGCGAAGGGAGCAAGGCGAATAGCCATCCCTGAATTCGAGCTGTCGTAGTACAGAGGAGATCGTCGCTGGGTGACCGATCACTTTCGTGATGCACCCTGTCTCGTCACGTCCTCCGATGTTTCACGAGCAAAGCCGAAGCACGGGAGCGGGGCTGTGCGCGTGCCTGCTCAATCTAATCTGCGAGTTGACGGAAACCATGACGGACCTTTAGGCCCAAGACTCGAAGCATTGCCAGCGTTCAGAAGATGGCCCCTTCGATCCATTTCGGCAGTGGACTGGTCACAGAAGCTGGTATGTGACCTCTGTGCCCCCGTCTTCCTCAAACAAAAGCGGAGCGCGGTACTGGGTGGTCTTGAGTGCCGGGAACTCTCTTCCCCACTTGAGTGCGGGATTGCCTGGCGGAATCATGGCTCCCAGCGGTGCGGGGGGTGCAGGGGGCGGAGTGAATGGTGAAGCATGCAGAAGCAGTCGGGACACGTGCTCTGGAGCAGCTTGCTGTAGGACAACGCAGCAGAGTTTACCACTCGCCTGTGGCCGCGGCTTGGAGCTCACCCAGGTGCTCTTGGAGCTTTGAGCAGAGGGATGTGAGGCTCCGATGCCCGGATGTGAGGAGCTATCCGTTTCGTCAGTTTCGGGCGCAATACGCCCATTGACTAGCAGCCTAGCATCAGTGACGAGAAGGTGTTCGGCAGTCTCCCGGCCCCGAGTCGCTGAGCAAGCTTCGAGAGACCCTGAGATTTGTTCGAGCCGTGCACGTGTGTCGGCCGCTGCCCAAGCTTGTCTTCACGACATGGATCGACATGGCATGCTTCACTGCCAACCAATCATTAAGTTCCATGGATCTTCCAACAACGTGGATGCTTAACTAGAGCCACGAGAGTCTGTGCGACCTCTGCACCGAGACCTGTGACCAACAAGGGATCGACGAGCTAATGGCCATGGCGATTTGGGCTTTTGGAGTGGTTGGGCTCGCTGTCGCATTGTGCATTGACTGTGCCGCCCAGTCGCTTGGTAACCCATGGCCTTTGTGTCGTGCAGCGAGAAGAACGGGCAGCAAGCACCCCGGCGTTGAGGTTTACGGCAATGCCGGTTCTCTTCTTCGGCCATATTGCGGCCATGCTCGTTTGCTGGTGCCTGATGACCAGCGGCTCGGTGCCGATCTCAGGGGATAGGTATGGATAGGCTTTGCACGTGCTGCATCGCACAGAGACAGACAGAGGTGATCTATGTGCTGCCAGTGAGCAAGTCGGCAGCTGAAGATGGATAATCGCCAGTAATTGCCCAATGTTGACTTTGGTCGTACCCGCATGTAAGTCTGAGGAGCAGAGACAGCCTCCGGGCGATGCATGCCGCAATCCAGACCTGTGCTGTGCTTGCCGCTGTGGTCAGCCGCCGAGAATTCATGCGCTTGTCTTGGCTTCTCGAACTCGTGGCGCAGCCGAGTGACGAGAAATTGAGGTTGGCTATTGCTGCATCTTCAGAAATCATCAGCTGATGGGCGGGACCTGCTTTTTGAAGGCGTTGGAAGCCAGACCTTGTGACCGATTCCGACAGGCGGTTCGCAGTTTGGTTTCGACCCCGGCAACCCTCCAGCGAAGCAGTTACCTTATGCCGTCGAACGCAATCGAATGTCTAGCAATCCTGCCACAGCATCGAGGACAGCACATGCATTGATTGGATACGTGGTCGTGGGCTGCATGCTGTTGCAGGCGGGGCTCCGGGCTTCACAGGCTGCGAATGCAGATGCTCTCTGACGCCAGGCTTTCCAGGGCTGGTCAAAGTATTTGGGGCTTCAGGCAGGACACCGTCACCATCCCATAATTCCATGTACGGTTGAATTGTGACGAGATCGTGCTGCCAAAGTGAAGGTGGGAAAGATTCGACACCTGGCGCATCCTTTGAATGGTCGGGTCCTGCTGGTCATTATGGCATCTTGACTGAACCTTTCTGTGTCTCTCGGCTAGGCACCAGCGGCCTTTCACCGACTGAGGCCCTGAACATGGCCCTTGTGCTGACGACATTTCCCTTGAGTCAGGCATGGATTAAAGCTGCTAGGCCTACTGGTTGACCCTGCCTGGTACCTCGCAGGCGCTTTTCATTCGTCTTGCTGGTGGTGTTCTCTTGACTTCAGTGGCTGCAGTCATCCTGGCCGGACCAGCAGGCTCTTGAAGTCTTGAAGCATGTTGAGTTCTCTGCCCTCGCATGTGACACGACATCGTCTTTGTGGCAGGCAAAGCGGCAGCCAGGCCGCTTTGGTCTGTGCACCTTATGTCTGTGTCGCATTGGCGATCCCCTCGTTGCAGGGAGGCGGTGGTGGGTGCCGAGGAAGCCATGGTCATGGAAGCTGAGAAGGTGCGTGGCCATGCTTCCGCTGGGTTTTCAGCCGCCTCGCCGCCGCACTGATGTGGCAGGGCTACGAGCAGCTGGCGAGTGAGTAAAGTTGCTATACGTCTGACATCGCCTGACCGTCTAGCATATGCGGTACCTTCGCCGCCCTCAAAGTTAAGGCGAGAAATGACGGCTCGATAGAGTTCGTGCCGGATGGCCGATTACCAACGATGTGGGCTCTTTTCGCCCACTTGAGCTTTCTTGAGCTTGTAGGTAGCTCATTTTCGTGGTGATTGCAACCACCACACACTGAGGCCATGCAACATGGTTGGATCGCCTAGCCGGCCTGGTCCCGCAAGTCTCAGTGCCATCATGATTATGCGATTATGCAGTGGGGAAAAATGAGTGGCACCGCATGCAAACAGCCGCGAGATTTTCCTGCCTCACAGTGACCTGCAGGCATATCCTAATGGCTGAATGAGCATGTGGGCTCTGAAAGAAATGCTGGGCTGGGCAGCTTCCCAGGGGTAGGACTAGGTAGTGCCAACGCGGGGCTACCGGCCGGCCTTCCCCTGATGAACTACAGCCATGACACCGAGATGGCCAAGCCCCTCACGCTTTCGTCGAGCGTAGTTAAGAAGAGCCACGCAGCTCATCTGCTGTTCCGTCGGAGGTGGATTAGGAGAAAAAAATCACAGAGAAGCTTCGTCGGAGGGCGTCGCAGATCCCACATTCGGGTGAGAACCAAGACATGCGCCGTAAGCCAGGATCGGGATTGGGCCGCCGACCAGCTGCGTCGAAAGCCGCTTGGATGCGCATGCGGCTATGAGGCTGCGCTAATGAAACGCGCATGTCAGCTTTGCAAAGGAAGAATGCGCTGAGCGGTCTCCCGGATTCCCCCATCCGCCGGACGGCGGCTGCCCTGCCACAGGCTATGCTTCAAACAAGCGAGATGATTTTGCAGTCTCGACGACTCGAGGTGGCAGTTGCGGCGGTGCAGGGCCTGCAGGGCGCAGCAGCGACACCACCTGGGGCAGCCACTCTAGGCCAGCCCCCAACGGCATAACGTGGCACATGGCAGCACCAGGGCCGATGAGTTCCGCTTTCGTCACGTCGGAGGCAACGCCCTCTCTGCCCTTGCGATCAATGCGGGGAGCGCAGAGCACGTGCAGAGAATCTGCCATGGGTCTGCTCGGCGTGCTATCAGTGCTATCGTTTCTAGGAGACTTCAGAGTTGAAGAAGTTTCCGTGTTGAATCCCATCCCTGAAGTCTTGGTGGAGTTACTAAGTTACTCAGGGGTACTCAGGGGGTACTTGTATTTTTTTGCGTAGTCTTTCATATATGGCCTTTTCTAGAACGGCAGTTTAGCCCAGCAACCATGTTCAAGACTCCACAGCTGCAAAACGCATTGGAGAGCAACCAACGCTATGGCTGTGGTCTTATGCTGGCTAGCTTGCGAGTGATGCGGTGAAGCAAGACGAGCCAGATCTTGGCAAGTAAACTAGCCAGATCACCGCGATGTGCATACGCACTCGAATGAGTTGGTGTAGAGAGTACGGTTGACCGGTAAGCCCGCCTTCTTTGGCTTGGGGCATCAGGCTTGCTTGTCTGCTTGCTGCACGAACGTGCCAGTGGATGAAGTGCTTGGCCGTCGGTACACTGTTTCAACAACCCAACTGCAAACCTTCAAAACTCATCCAGCTATCAGTTGAAAGAGCCTCAACCCTTGGACCCTCTCTGTGATCCTGTACGAGCAAATTGCTTCGAGCGCATTGCTTTGTCCACCGAAAGGGACGTATGAGCAGATACTTTGATTTGCATTCAAAACCACAGTGTCGCTCGAGGGTGCAGTCGCAACATGAACTCCTCGTTCTGTTCCTCGTTTTGATGGTCGCGCAGCTAGTCTGGTGGAGGAAGGATTACCGTTTTGAACCTTGTCGTTCAGTTTTCTTGAGCGGTCCGGGTTCAGTTTTGTGGTTGGCTGTCTCCAGGTGCAGGGGAATTTCCTTCCATTCCGTTCACCTGAGTCACCTGAGCTTCAAGCCCCTGAAATTTCCTTGAAACCCTTATCTCGAGCCAGGCTTTTGGCTCTGCTCTACGACAAGGAGTGTCTCCCTGTCCACCAGGAGTTTGCGCAACTGAAGGCACCTTTTCTTGCTTTCACATCCCTCATTTCGCGTGTGCCCACCGCCGTTCCGCCAGGGCGTCGAAGCGCTTCTGGCAATCCTAAGGCTCGTTCTTTCCGCCTCCGCTTTCAAGCTCCCAGACCGGCCGACCGGCTCAGTGTCTGAGGCGACACGGGGGGGGAACAGCCCTGGCAGCGCTTCGTGTTTTGGAGAAGCCGCGCTCTCGGATGCCCTTTAAAGCTGAGATTAGTGCCAGGGTTGCTAGGGAGGCACACATTTTAAGACTTCGTTCTTGGCATCTCATCTTGTCGATACTTTCGTCGTTTCGGTCGCTTCCGTCCATTGGTCGGTCGGTCCTTCGCCCACGCTTTCGGGCTTAAGCACCGGCCTGAAAAGGAGCTGCGAAATGTGCTTCTGCACACCGCCCGTGCGAGTGCAAATGAGCAGACAGATTACTTTACTCATCTGAATCATCAGAAGATTCCGTGGGAAAGATCATCGCTGAAAGAGTTGGCAGCTCGGCACTTCCGACATCTCCGCTGCACTCAAACTGTACAGGATCGCAGAATGTGATGTGGGGTGTGGCATTATTCCCAGAGAACCCCAAGGCCAGAAAAGCAGTGCAACTAGAAGCCGCACAGCTGGCACCCTTGCTGCAGCCACTGAGAAGCCCACTGCATTCCTGTGCAATGGTGCGTAGTTTCTTTTCATAAATGCAAGCATTCCTGCTACTGGCAATGAATTGCGTCGTTCGTTCGTCGGTAAGCAGGGCAGGTAGCTAGGTAGGTGGGTAGGTAGGTAGGCAGGCGGGTGCACTACATGTGCGGGCAGGTCTGTCAGTCAGTCTGACTGTCTGTATGCATGCAGGTATGTACATATATACTCTATGTCTGTATTCCAAGGAGAAGGGCCGGCGCATGACCACAGCCTTTGATTTGGGATGTCAAGGGATGCTGTACAGTTTCCTCCAAACGGAAGATTTTCGGCCTCGTTTCCCTCCGCTCCCGACCTCACAGATCGGGGCGTGGCTGCGTTCCACAAGCGCAGTTGTTCGGGATGCGCTCAAGCATGAAGCAGCTTTGGCACTCTACTGGCAACTGACTGGAGCTGGACACGGCATGTCGTCTGTGGCAGCACTGGACTCCAGGCATGGCGGTACCTGGAGCTGTTCTGACTTCGGTGAATAGAAGCCCGTCACACGTCACATTGCGCTTGTATGTCTACGCAGTGGGAGCGGTTTGTTGAGGGATGCGAGGATCTCCTGCCAGCGTGCAAGATATTTCCGCACCAAATACATGTTTATCGTTATTCTGTCTCACAGGACGGTGGATGGAGATTGCATAGGGCCGCCCAAAAAACTACTGTACACAAGACCCGCCAGTTGAATCTCCTCAATAGTTGCTCTCAAAATACCATGCCAATAGAAAGCCACGTGCAAAGGCAACCCCAAGAAAACTCCACCCATTCTGGCATGCGGACATGTTCGGACAGTCGCACCGGTTGATGTTGAGTGCAAAGCTTGGCATCAGGCTAAGCCGAACTGTACCCAGAGAACTATGTGCAGCTGGAGGCACTTTCATCAGTGTAAATCAGACCCGGTGTCGGTTGTCCGCTGCCAGGTGTCGATGTTTTGGCAAGATGTGCCGAAGTCCGGTCCTCGAAGGGTCGAGACGTTGTGTCTCTTGTTCTGTTGGCGATAAGCTCACGGCGACAAGGGTACAACTGGATGTGCCCTGCATGCTGAGGTTCCTTGTCAGGCGCAGAAGAGTCCTCGGTAGTTCGTTGGTGATCGTGAAAGTCGTTCTCGGTCGTGGTCGCTCCTTGTCAGGCCCCACGCTTGCTGGAGGCTTCCCTTCGATGCCTTCATGGGCTGACATTCGACACCGAGGCCAGAACCGCTAAACATCCGGTGCCGCAAGCCGCACAATCTGTCATGTCATCGCTCTCTGAAAGACGGCACGGGCCGTCGAAGTGTTGATATCTTGCGGTCCCTAACCCCTAAAATCTAAACTGCCGTGTGTTTGTCAGGGGCTGGGAACCAACTTAATTAAGTGTGGAGGGACTGACTCACCAGTAAGACTTGAGGGAAGTTTGCCAAGACTCGGAATGCAAATTATCGAGCTTTCGCTTGGCCGATACTCACCTGGAAGGCGAAGGCAGCCGTCGCTCGCCGAGGTGTTCGTGATATAGCCGGCTGCCTACCAACAGGAGGAGTATGCTCGGACAGGTTCTTGGGTTGAGAAGTGTACAGCCACGCAGCGCAACCCAGCACGCAACAGGAACTTCATGTGCTGCTTCAGTTTTCGCCTGATGCTTCACTTAACTTAAGGCTGAATCTCTGCTGGAAGATATACCGCTGAGAAAAGAGCGGCAGGCACGGGACTATAGTCTTTCTTGTGAGATTTGCTCGCGGCAGAGTGTTCAGGTGGTTTCCAGCAATGATGAGCAGAATACTCTGGATGAGGCATGGGACGACGCCCGCCCCTTAGGCGCCAGATCAGCTTAGGGGACTGCAAACTCGGAGACTTGACGCTCGGCAGAAGGCACTCTCTCAAGCATCCATTTTGCTAAGACCGCCGTCATCTGCAAGCGAGTGCTACAGAGACTGAACGATGGTCGGAAGACTGTGAACCGAAGGCGCAGTTGCTATGTTTCCTCCCACTCCTCGCATGCTGTTGAGGGAACACGTTTTTCGCATTGAATGCCACGCATTTCAGCGGTTTTTGTGTTTAGAACCGTTTAGAGGATGAGCGTTTGGCTATTCGTGCTTGTTCGTCATCTGCCATCTGTTGCATGTCGAGCGAAGGCAAGTCTGCATCCTTCATCATTTGCTCTCCATGCCGATGGGACAGGTAGAACAGTCGACGATGGCGAAGACCGCGACATCTGTGCAGTACTCTGCAGCGTATTCTTGTGCGTAGCAACTCGATGCTTCTGAAGAGCAGAAGCCTCCACAAGCTTTGTGAGCAAGCAGCGTTCTGCTTGAGATAGTCCTACTCACGCAGTTTCTAGCCACTGATCCCGTATGCCTGTCTGTCGCACTGCCTGCTCGAGATCGCCTTCGATACTGGACATCGAACGACGTCTGGAAAAGCGCGGTGTGATGGGCTTGATGTCTTGTGACGTTTGCTTCAGCTACTTGTAGGTCAGACGTCCGGTCCTCTGAAGTGCAGAAACGTCTCTGAAAGAGTCCTGTTTGGCAGCTTTCGGGCCGACTACACGAGCCCCCCCCGACTCTCACAGAGCGCGGCTCACTTGCCCGAGCCCAAGATGAGAATCCGTCACCTGTTTAAAATCCTCATCAGCCTTTTCTACTCTGCAGGCATTTTTCGCCGATGACCGGACGACGCGCTGCATGCGGTGTCAGCCTTATAGGGTTGCAGGAACCTAGGTGACGCAGCAGGGGCAGCGGGATGCAGTGTGCCAGCTTAGATCAGAGTCTGTGCTCGTCGATGGTTTGTTGGTTTGTTGCCTTAGATATCGCGGCGTCTGAAGTCTTTGAGGTGCTGCCTTGGCTGCCGGAGCTTTCGTTGCTGCGAGCTCCTGAGACAGAGAGAGCGAGAGAGCGCCAACGAACCCGGTTAAAGAAGCACACTTCTACTTGATACTTCCTTTGTCTGAACGGCGGGGAGTTGGCCGTCCAGTACAGCTGAGCCCTCCAGGGAAAATCCCCAGGGGAAAACAAAAGACACCCACGGACAGTGAGCCCGGGGCTTGGGGCTGGACGCCCCGGGCTCCCCAGCTGGTAGAGAGAGAGGGAGAGAGAGCGCCACTTTGAGTAGTGATCTCCTATCTGTTGCAAGCTGTGTGAGGGGTATAGCTGGAAGGCGATGAAGTCCTTTTTCTCTCTGCCGCGTCGGATAAGGCGGCTACTGTGCTGCTAAACAGGGGAGCTCCACGAAAACATGCCTGTTACTTTGTAGGTCCTACCTGCTAATGTGTTGCTGTACTGCTGTCCTGACGTGTTGGTACGAGAGCCACCCTGAACCCCAAGAGCTGCGCATAAACAATATGCCGCGAGAGGGGTTCCAGATCCGGTGTGAGCCTGATGAGGCCAGGGGGTTCATAGTCATAGGGGGTGAGGGTTTTCTGTTCATCGACCTTGGCCATCATCGGAGAAAGCAGTCTTACCTGAGACGTTCAGACAGTGCGCGCTCGCGCGCAGAGTGCGGTGCCTTGCCGTGCTCTTGACTGTGTGGAAGAAGAGAGCGCCACTACGTGTCACAGTCACAAGTGTGGGACACCGCTTCGTGGATCCTGCTTCTTCGCTGGTAGACGACCCTTAAGCCCAGCAGAAAGACAGATACAGAAAGAGCGAGAGACAGAGAGCTTGAAAAGGATGATTGGCAGGTGCTTTAAGTCGTGCCGCAGTGCAGAGGCTCCGGGCTTCGTCACGCCTGCCGCGAATCCTGCACCACGAGCAGCTCCGCACCAGCAAGAGACTCAGTTTCCCGGTCTTCGGGCGAATTGACTTGCAGCTTTCAGCGGGCCTAGGAACACATCGCCGCACCAGCAGCTACATCCAGCTTTTTACTCCACGCTTGTGCAGCCGCATTGACCCAGAACCTCAAATCCAAAGGCTGAAATCTCGTGAATACTATCTGCGAGCTCGGCAAGAACCTTTGTCTTCAGAGGCTGAAGCTTTTTCAGCTCCTTGCAGGTATCTCACGAAAGCTCATAGATATAGGGACGAAAGCTCATAGTTCGGCAATCAAACACATCACTACTATAGCAGCAGGTTCATCTCAAATCTCTTTCTGCTGGTGGTAGTTTCAGCGGGGTGTTCACGAGAAACAATTGGGAATGCGCTGCATTGCCGGCAAGGCATATCAAATTATCGTGCCCATTCTTGCCACACGCACTTGAATTCAGATTTCCGGGAAGGACCTTCTGTCATCCCGTTTTTACTTCCGAAGGCAACTCCCAAACGCAAAAATCCTTTGGCAAGTTGTTCCGTGGGATGCTCGATGCTGGACCGTCAGAAGTCCAGACAAATCGTGTATGTTCGTTACGTCGTAGCGAATTCCTGAATCTAGCTTTAATGTGCCATCAGCGGGTTTTCAGTGCCCTTGGGTTGTGTGCACAAAGCGTTTTGAAGCTTTCAATATGCGTCAGTGCAAGATTCGTTAGCTTGAAGTGGACAGCTCTGTCTTCGAAGTTTGATCTTCATTGGGATGCCACAAGAATCAAAGAGGCAACTTCCTCTCAGGTCTCATCAGACTCGCAGAGAGCGAGCAGCATGGGCCTGAGACACTCTGAATGCCTGCCACCCTTGCTGCTTTGTATGTCGCCAGTCTGAGGACTTTTCCTCTGGTGCAGCCGTTGGCTGTGCGTCAACGGTCGTCCTAGTCGTGGCCCAAGTTCAGGCGGTTATGAAAGAGACACTTCGGAGAGCCCTTCGCAGAGCCGTGCTGTTTTCCGAGGCCGCTGCGAGACGGGCCAGGAGCTCAGGGCAGCGGCGCTTGTTTTCGGGTGCCACTTTACTCCTACCTCAGGCCAACAAGGATAGCAAGGCCGGGAAGTTTGCTTTGTGCCTTGCACCATGAAAGGAATCGGGCTGGTGATTTGTCGAGACTTCTTTGGAGGCTGCTTCAGGCCTAGTATCCCAGCCCAGCAGATAAGAGAAAGGGCAAGTATCTTCAAGAACGAGCCGTGTCATCCTTTTTTTCGTTTCCATTTATGTATGAATTACGCAATGTCTTTCCCGAAATTGCCACCAAAGCATGCTTTCCCGGCGTCATTGAAGCACGTCACTTCGAGTTCTAGAAGCTTGCTTGGAAAGAGCTCCATTGTGCTTTGCGCGGCAACAGAAGCCAAGGAACACCAGCGCAGTGATAGGTCCATCCCTGTTACCGAACTTCTCCGGGCTGTCTACTTGTGTCCGCTTCATCTTGAGCTTCTTGACACAGGAATGTCTTCCCCGCTTGTGGTGCACCGCTTTCCTTTCGTACTCCGCCTTCTGGCACTCTGCTTGCTGTTTCTTGGTTTTTGCTTTTCGTAGCAACGTAGCCCTCCTGACGATCAATTTCGCTGTTCAGACTGTCCGGCACTTCTTCGGTGACAGCGGCGGTAGCAGCTACGCAAGCTTCGACCCAGCCACAGAGCTCGGAGTGCAGGACACTGCTTTGCCGAGGATTTCCGATTAGCTTTGTTGCTACAGACCCGTGGATAAAATTGCCCTGCGATCTAGATTGTTTTGGCATAGTTGACTTCAGGACCCCATCGGATTCTGGGATCCGCTAGGCTGGGTAGGGCAGTGCGGTGCATTGCTTTCGGTACTTCGCGATGTAGTCCCGTCAGGCCTGAGCGCCGACAAGGATCAGGCCACCTTCAAGCGCCGCCGCGCCGTGGAGATCAAGCACGGCCGAATTGCCGCAGCCTCAAGCCTCTTCACGCCCATGAACATCGCATGATTCTTGAAAACATGTGCAGATGTAGATCACTAGACTACTTGCAGCAATTCGTCGGGGAGTCGAAGCAACCGGCAACAGGCAGTGTGGCAAGTAGCTTAGCTCCGCGAGTTT
>CAJNDV010031612.1:12172-23621 GCA_905221635.1 Symbiodinium sp. CCMP2456
GGTTTTAGGGTTTTAGGGTTCACGGTTTAGGGTTTGGGGCTTCCCTAGCTTCGCGACGTTTTATGACTTTTGTACCCAAGACTTGGTCTACATGAGACCTAATAGGCTCTAGCGGATTTAACAGATTTGTAACATAGAGATTTAAGGCTGGTTTTGCAAAAATTGGGAAGCCGATATCCCTTGATGAAGTAATACCTTTACTTCGATGAGTTTCTTCTGGTGACTTACGGGATATGTCATGTTTGTCTAAACCCTAAACCCTGAACCCTCAACCCTAAGGACCTAAGCGCTGAGCCCTAAACCCTAAACCCTAAACCCAAAGGTCTGAACCCTAAACCCCAAGCCCTGAACCCGAAGCCCTATAAACCCTGAAATCCGAATCCCTGAACCCTATAAACCCTGAAACCCTAAACCCTAAACCCCTGGAGCTGAACATCGAGTGATGTTTATGACCCAAGGTTTAGGGTTTAGGGTTTAGGGTTTAGGGTTTAGGGTTTAGGGTTTAGGGTTTAGGGTTTAGGGTTTAGGCAGCATCCGAAACCTCAACTCACACACTCCTTTCGTTAGGGTTTAGGGTTTCAGGCTTAAGGAAGAATGGAGAATGGACTATAGGGACTACTATAAGGGGTTATATAAGAAGTACGATACGGATCCACTCCCCCACTCCCCCCTTAAGCGCCAGTAAGCTTCAGGGACTTAGATCAGGGAGTCTACAAAGCCCAGTCCCACAGCTCTTTCGGGTACTTCGCTGGGATTCTATACCCTGGCCCCAACAAGGGTGTAGGGTTTACGGGTCTCGGATTTAGGGTACAGGGTCTAGTGCAAGTAGGGTCCAGGGATTGGCCTTTAGGGTTGACGTTCACCTTTGAACCCAAACGCTCTTTAGGTTTCCCACTTCACTACTTGGTAAGCAGTGGACTCAATAGATGAAAGGCCGTTCGATGTGGACGAACCATAAGCCCTAGCCTTAACCCTAATCCCCAAACCGCTAACCCTAAACCCTAAACCGTCTCGAAGCCAGCAGGGAGCGGCGCTTGGGCACACCAGTAGAACAGAAACCCTCAGCACCAGACCAAACCTTTTATCCTAAATAAACCCTAACCCTTAAACCCCCAAACGAATCCTAACTCCTAAGCCTTAAAGCCAATAAACAGTAAACCCTAAACCATTCCACCCTAAACCCTAAACCCTAAACCCTAAACCCTAAACCCTAACCCTAAACCCTAAACCCAAACCCCTTCAGAAAAAGGCCTCCTCCAGCGTGGTGCTTCCCCAGACGAGACTGGTCTGATTGGCATCGCGATACCAGGAGCCTCAAGCGTTTACATAGCAGTTTAGGTTTTAGAGTCTTTAGGGTTTTAAGGTAAACCGTAAACCCTAAACTTCTTTGGGTGATCTTTTGAAGTTGTTAGGCTTCTCGGGGGTTTGGTGTGTGTTTGATGGTTTTTGTGCTTGAAGATTCTAGTTTTTTCTTGCGGTTAAGGGGTATACCTAAACAGCTTGTGGCTATACCAAGAAGGGCTGACACAACATGGGCAAGGTGTGAAAGAATCTATAAAATCTATTCCCTACGGCCTATAACCCCTAATCCCTAATCACCCTAAACCTTATAAACCCTAAACCCTAAACCCTTTACCCTTTAAACCCTAATCCCTAAACCCTATAACCCCTAGTCCCTACACTTCAAGTCCTGCAGCCTGAACCTGTGACTCAAAGCCCAACTCCACCTACGAAGAAGCCTAAACACTTGCATTTCGCTGGGTTAGGGTTTAGGGTTTAAGGTTTAGGGTTTAGGGTTTAGGGTTTAGGGTTCAGGGTTCAGGGTTCAGGGTTGGGGTTTAGGGTTTAGAGTTCAGGGTTTGGGGTTTTTGGTTTAGGGTTTGTGGTTGCTCAGCGACCCCGTGCCCATTCTTCAACACAGGTGAATAGAAGAGGGTTTGAATGTGCGACTGGGGACGTAGACTCTACATGTAGTAAGGGCCCCCCTCCAAAAAGGTATTTATGTGTATTCTGAACCCTATACTGGGTTCTTGCTAAGGAATTTTACTTAAGTTACCAGAAGAGAGATCTATAGTAAATAATATGGCTTCCTGATAATAGCAACATTAATTAAATCCCTTGACAAGAACCCAGTATATCGAACACTTGCGCGTCCCAGTTGCCTGTGTTCTCCGGAACCATTCGCAGATCTGGAAAGCCTCAGGCACCACGGTTTCCTCCTTCCTTTACTGTCTGACGCTTAGTAGGGAATGGGCCTATGATAGTCCTATAGTAGTCCCAAAAGCCCATTCCTCCATTCCCTACTAAGAACCAGACAGTTTATCTGACAGTCCCGCCACAGCCCCAAGCACTCAACCGGTTTGGAGGAAGATTCCTTTCGTGGGTTTCGGGTTTTATGGTTTAGGGTTGGGAGCTGACGGCTAGGGTTTAGGGTTAGGGTTTAGGGTTTAGGGCTTCTTTTTGGTTTAAGGTTTAGGGTTTAGGGTTTAGGGTTTAGGGTTTAGGGTTTAGGGTTTAGGCATGTTGTGTCTGCGGGGCTATACTGGTAATAGACAGCGCTTTTGCCTTTAGGAGTTTGGATTAGGGGGGGGGGGCCCTTGGGGATAGAGACCCTCTCAATAAGGTCCCTTTTAAGAGAGCCATAAGTCGGGTTAAGAAGGGTCCCCTTTAAGGGGTCTCCCTAATACTACCTACCTCGAACCTATGTACCCATCCGTCAAGCCTAAGCTGAAAGGTACCCTAACCACCAGGATGGTCTTTTTTGGGGGGTCCCGGGCCCCCCATGGTGGGAATATACATATTATAGATGGGTTTAGGGTTGAGGGTTTAGGGTTTAAGGGTTTGAATATACATATTATATATATGGGTAGTTCTATAAATTAGGGTCCCTTTTTAGGTCCCCCAAATCGTCAGCTGGGTCATCGTGGCAGGTGAACAGATGCCCTATCGTGTTCACCGCCTTCGGCTTACCTGTGTGAGCGTAGGTCGGCATCGTGCTTTCTGTAATGCACGTAACCTTCACGTCGTGGCGTTCGCAGAGCTCTCGTTGAAGGACGCTGGACTATACGGTCCAACCCATAGTGCGGGCGCCGGTTTGTCCTTCAAAATCTCCCAAAACTGTGTTAGGATCCCGTCCGGAAAGTTCACGGAACATCAGTGGGAAGGCGTCCTTGACACCCCTCGTAAGAATAAGCTATACAGAAGCGTTCAATTCAAGCTACTTACACTGAGTCCCTGATCCCTCGAGAAAACCAACATTCAGAAACCTTACACAAACCCTCGGAACACTCTTCAGAAAGCTTTAAGCTGCATAGCAAGCTTTAGGGCCCGGAAGCAAAACCCTGCCAGCAAGCATCTGAAAGAGCTCGCTAACCCTAAAGGAACCCTGAACCCCAACACACGCGAAATCCCAAGCCCGAATACCCTGAAACACCTAAAAACAACAACCCAAAACCGCCCTAAAAGCATTAAGAACAATCCTAAACAACCTGCAGAAGTAAGAAGCATAAAAACCCGAAAAGATCGAGAATCTGAAAACCCGCCCAAACCGCCCCCAAACCCAAAACCCAAACCTTCCATCGGCCTGGCTTTGAGCCATCCAGGCGAACGTCCGGATACTTCGGGTGGAGACCGGCCTCGGTGAGGCCCAAAAAGGATTCTTGGCAAGCTTAGGGCGTAAAGGGTTTAGGGTTTAGGGCGTTTAGGGTTCAGGGTTTAGGGTATTAAGGGTCTAGGGTTTAGGATGTTAAGGGTTTAGGGTTTACTGTTTAGGGTTTAGGGTCTAGGGTTTAGGGTTTACGGGCTTACGGGTTTAGGGGTTGAGGGTCTAGGGGTTGCCATTTATTTCTTAGGGCTTAGGGTTTAGGGTATCTACGGGTTTAGGGTATTTAGGGTTGGGTATGTAGGGGGTGAAATTTCATTCTTTAAGGGTTCCTTCTCAAGGGTTCCAACCAGTCGCCGGTCCGGAGCTTCTGCATGAGCTCCTGGGACATTTCAGGGCTTTGGGTTTTGGGTCCTCATCCTTGCTCGGCAGAGAGAGCTGATGTGTCATCCCGGCCGGAGGCGTTCGCAACGACTCCTGCAATGCCGACTTCAGGCTGGACATGGCAGCGCCGTATTCTCCGATTCCCCGAAAGTTATGAAGGTAGACGCGAACACGAGAGCGTGGTACACCGAGAATTCCGGATGGTCACTGTGGTCCTTGCAAAGAGCTCGAGAATCCAACCCTGCTCATAGCAGGTACGCTCGGCTCGCAAATGCTCTGACATGTCAAGCGGGTTGAGAAGGTTCAGCATGAAAACATCTAAATGAAGGCCAAGAAAAGAAACCTATCCAATTCCTCCGTGATCCCATTCCTTGCGGACTCCAGCAACTTCTCAGCCGCCTTTTCCCGCCGAGATGCGAAGCTGTGCTCGAATGCCGTGCAGCAGTTTAGGGCCTTTAGGGTTTAGGGGTGTATTCTGGTATGAAGGGTTTAGGGTTTAGGGTTTAGGGGTGTGTTCGGGTATGAAGGGTTTAGGGGCTAGGGGTTTATTAGGGTTTAGGGTTTGGTGTATTAAGGGTTTAGGGTTTAGGGTTAAGGGTATTTAAGTAGTAAGGGTTGAAGGTATCTACGGGTTTAGGGTTTAGGGTTTAGGGGTTTAGGGTCTAGGGGTTAAATTTATTTCTTAGGGTTTAGGGCTTAGGGTATTTACGGGTTTAGGGTATTAGGGGTTTAGGGCTTAGGGGTTCGATTTTATTTCTTTAAAGTTTAGAAAGGATTCTTTCAAGGGTTCTTCTAAGGATTCCTTCTCAAGGGCTCTATATGGGGTTTCTAGGTGCTTGGGGTTCGGGCTAGGCATCAGCAACAAGCAATTTCTATTGATCTCTTTCTTCAGAGTTCAGGGTTTAGGGTTTAAGGATTTTCCGATGTCTTGTATTTTCGTTATGGACTACTTTTCTGCAGGTTAGGAAATGCTACACAAACTATAGGCGTAGGCCCCGCTTGGATGTGAATCTTAAACATGCTACCTGAAATCGCCACAGGTACCAACCGGGGAAAGGTGCCTCAAAACCTTCACAGGGTGCAAAAATCCTGAACCGGAATCTCGGGTTCCGGGCTTAGGGTGCCGGGTTTAGGATTTAGGGTTTAGGGTTTAGGGATTCATTGCTTAAGCTTGCGGTTGGAACTTCCGATTTGCAACCCCAAAAACACGAGCATTCGACAAAAACGACCCTCTTGTAACCCGGAGTTCGGGAAAACACCCATTGAACCTTCCAAAAGCCCTATAACAGCCTCATGCCGACCCTGAAAGAAAACGCAAAAACTCTTAAACACACAAAAACAACTATGAACCCGCTTTGGTACTTTTGTTGGATGGGTGACAAGGGGGCATGCAAACTAAACACCCTACAGCCTCAGAGCCCTGAAATTCTTCTAGAACGCTGTTTAGGATTTAGGGTCTAAGATTCAGGGTTTAGGGTTCAGGACTTTCTCGCGAACCTAAAAGAAACACCAGCTTGAACTTTCAGAAGCAGTTCAGGCTGTCTAAAGCAAGATAGACGCAAAACCCCAAACCCATCTAGAAGCTCTTACAACGCTGGGAACTTGAGTAGAATCCTTCAAAACCTCTTCCCAAACCCTGAACCCTAAACCCTAAACCCCAAACCTTAAACATCGCGAAGCATCCTTCAACTGTTATAGGAACTCTTCAAGGACTTCTGAAAGGAACCCCAAAAGAACTCTTCAATTCAAGGAGCCCTTGCATCAATCCCTAAATCCGCAAGAAAGGGGTTTAGGGCATAGGGGAAAAAAAGTGGCCCTCGAAGGAACGCCTAAACAGCAATCCCCAAAGAGCAAAAGCATGACCCAGCTGCGCAGAAGGCATTGAACTCTTCCTCGCAATGTCTTTGCCGAAGAACCCACAATTTTTGTTTGAACCCCTGGGTTCTTCGGTCTAGGGTTTTGAAGTGTTGTATGAGAGTTTCCGGATTTGGGTATACGCCCTAAACCCTAACCCTAAACCCTAAACCACTGTCAGTGGTTTACAAGGTCTCTTTTAGGCAGGCCTGGCCTCACAATTTATGGTGTCTGTACTGTAGGGGCCTTAATAATGAGAATAGGGTTTTGGGGGGTTCCTTATTGGGGTTTAGGATTTAGGGTTTAGGGTTTAGGTTTTAGGGTTGAGGGTTCCTTATTATAACTATAGTATAATATACGCCTAAACCCTATTCTACTTATTAGGCCCCTATATTAGCCTTCTTATCGGTTGTAAACCTTACACCCTACTGATTCTGTTTGCTATTCGGCTCATGGTGGTCCATCCTTACCGCGGCCCCTTATCTCGTTCCCAAGTAGAGCTGGTTCGCTCGTGCATGACCGAACTTTTACAAAACCTTTCATACGGGATATGTGTGCATTTTCAGTGTGTTGGAGGGTTTTTGTTTGGATTGATAAAAGTTGTGGCTGGCTGTGACGCTCCAGACTGCATGCATACCTATATACATGTAGGTATACACATACACACACACACACACAGACATACATGCATGCCTGCATGCGTGCATACATACATACATACATACATACATACATACATACACAGATACAAAATATGTACATGTACTGCTGTAGGTTAGTATCTCGGGGAGTGTATGAACAGTTGGGATTCGGAATGTTGGGAACGCCGTTTCAAGTTAAGAAATAAGTAAAGCTTGGGAACCTAGACCCTGACCGTCGGCCATACAGCTTAAAGCATTTACAGAACTCCTTATAAGGGTTTAGGGTTTAGGGTTTAGGGTTTAGAACTCGTTAAAGAACTCTGAAATGGGGATGATCTCATCCGGCTTGCGAGACGCCTTGCCCCCGGAAGGCAGAGAGTAAACCCTAAACAGTTGGAAACCGATTAAGGACAAGTAGCGCTGGGATTCCCTATACATTGCTCTTGAGACTTAAACCCTAAACCCTAAACCCTCAACCCTCAACCCCTGAACCCTAAACCCTCAACCCCCAACCCCTGAACCCTAAACCCTCAAACCTCAACCCCTGAACCCTAAACCCTCAACCCCTGAACCCTCAACCCTCAACCCCTGAACCCTAAACCCTCAAGCTTCAACTCCTGAACCCTGAACCCTAAACCCTAAACCCTAAACCCTAAACCCGAAACTGAAGGGCCCTTGAATGGGTTGCCAACTCTTCGGCTTCTACTGTAAGGTTCAGGGTCTAAATCTGGCTTTTATGGTTTAGGGTTTAGGCTTTAGGGTTTAGGGTTTAGGGTTTAGGGTTTAGGGTTTAGGGTTTAGTTTAGGAGTGGCCGGGTATGGGGGTCTGAACAATTAGTTCAAACAGTTCTAGTACCGTAGTCCGGTATAGCCTCTATGGTTGCTGAATTGAATATGAAGCCATGGTACATCTCAATACCCCCATCTTACAAAAAATAGCTCATTCCAAACCGGGCCCTCTGTAGGAAACAAGTACCTCTTAGAATAGGGTTTTTGGGTACCAAAAGCCATAAACAAGGATTACTTGGACCCCTCGGGTCTGCTACAAAACCCAAAAGCGTATATGGGTACTTCTCTGAAATTAGGGCCCCATTTAGGTCCCCAATGTAGTACGGCACCCTTGTAAAAAAGGACCCTAAACGGGATCCTAATTTAGAAAACTACCTATTTAGGGATTCATTGACTAAGCTTGGGGTGGGAACTTCCGGTTCGCAACCCCAAAACCCCTAAAAGGGACACTAATTTAGAGAACTACCCTCAGGCCACGAGTCCACAAGAGACGCTAAACCCTAAACCCCTGAGGCTTAGGGTTTAGGGTTTAGGGTTTAGGGTTCAGGGGTTTAGGGTTTAGGGTTTAGGGTTTAGGGTTTAGGGGTTTAGGGGTTTAGGGTTTAGGGTTTGGGGTTTCGTGTTTAGGGTTCCCTAACACGCTAAGCCCTAAAAGAGCCATGATACCTTCTCTTTAGGCCCTAAACCCTAAACCCTAAACCCTAAACCCTAAAAGAGCCATGATACCTTATCTTTAGGCCCTCCGCTCTCGTTCCCACCTGCACCACCGGGAGGTCGCTGCCGAACGTGCGGAAGACCACAGAAAAGCTGCGGCCCTGCATTCCGAGTGTCAAGGGACAGTAGGAGGGTTTAGGGTTTAGGGTTTAGGGTTTAGGGTTTAGGGTTTAGGGTTTAGGAAAACCCTAATAACCGTTATATACCCCTTATATAGTCTCATCAAGCCCCTGTATAACCCCAAGGGTCCCTCCTTTAGTCCCTTGGGAGTGTCATCTCAGCTTTCGGATCTTTCGGGGTTAGTTCACGCTTAGGGCCTGTAGGCCCTAAACCCTGGGCCCTAAGCCTTAAACCCTAAACCCTAAACCCAAAGCCCTGAACCCTAAACCCGAAGCCCTGAACCCTCTACTACACCCTGAGCCCTGTACCCTAAACCCTAAGCCCAAAGCCCTGAACCCTAAAACCGAAGCCCTGAACCCCAAACCCTAAGCCCTATACCATAAGCCCTAAGCTTGGGGTTGATACAAGACGGCTTCGGGCTCACGGCTTATACAAGACAACTGCAGAATGGGGTTTTGGGGTTTCTTTTAAGGGTTCCTTTAAGGGGGGTACTAGAAGGGGTACTATAAGGGTTTAGTGTAGGGGCCTCAATAATTAGAATAGGGTTTTAGGCCCCATTATACTATAATTATGATGAGGAACCCCCACAATAATACAGGTAATTATTTAGGCCCCTAGATTCGGGGCCTCAGTAATTATGAAATGCTAGCTACGTTTTAAGGCTCCTTGTTGCAGTTAGAGTATACCATACCCCAAAACCCTGTTCGAAATATTACGGCCCCTATATTAAACTCAGGAACCCCCTTTACTAAACCCTAAACCCCTGAACCGCAAAGCCCATAAGCCCTTGGAAGGAAAACTCTCTTCAGCTGCAGTTGCTGCATTCCCTAAACCCTAAACCCTAAACCCTAAACCCTAAACCCTAAACCCTAAACCCTAAACCGTGGCTACAAGCCGCCCGCCCACACGGCGATCGACTGCAAGCTCACTCTCCCAAAGACTCCAATATCCCTTAATTAAGGAATATACCTTAAATCATATTAGGGATCCTACTGTAATTTAACGTATATTCCTTCATTCAGGGATATTGGAGGCTCGCTCTCGACTGCCAAAAGCTGCTCTTAGCTGCAGAGCTTTGCTCGTTGGAGATGCCCGTTGTGCTGGGTTTAGGGTTTAGGGTTTAGGGAAACCAAAGCTAAGGCAAGCAAGCCATTGCGACAAACGGAGCAAGGTCGCGGGGCGTTCAATTCCGCGGCATTTGTGTTGCAGCCTATGTCTTACAGGTGTGGGGCTTTGCGTTTTTAGGGTCACATCTAGGGGCCTTAATAATTAGAATAGGGTTTTGGGGCCCATTATACTATACTTATAATAAGGAACCCCCCCCCAAAAAAAATAGTATAGGTAATTATTCAGGCCCCTATATTAAGAACCCTAAACCCTAAACCCTAAACGCAAACCCCAGACAAACCCTAAATCCTAAACCCTAAACGCTAACTCTATAAACCCTAAACCCTAAACCCTATCCCTAGAAACCCTAAACCCTAAACCCTATATTCAGCTTGGGGCTTTGGTGTCTTGAAAGTCTTTGGGTCTGAAATGGAAGGCCGTCCGGGCTTCGGGCTCTAGGGTTGAGGGTTTAGGGTTTAGGGTTTAGGGTTTAGGGTTTAGGGTTTAGGGTTTAGGGTTTAGGGTTTAGGGTTTAGGGTTTGTTGGGGGTTCAGGCTTTTAGGGTTCAGGATTTTAGGGTTGAGGGAGGCTTCGGGGTTTCGGGTCGTTGGGGGTTCAGGCGTTGAGGGTTCAGGCTTTTAGGGTCCAGGGAGGTTTTGGGCTTCAAAGGTTTGGGGTTTAGGGTTTAGGGTTTAGGGTTTAGGGTTTAGAGGTTTAGAGGTTCGGGCCTTTGGGGTTTAGGGAGGCCTTGGGCTTCAATGGTTTAGAGGTCAGGGCCTTTAGGCTTTAGGGCCTTCAGGGTTTAGGGTTTAGGGCCTTCAGGGTTTGGGGCTCGGGGCCTTTAGGGTTTATGATCTTTGCGAGAGGGGGGGGGGGGGTATCCTCTGTTTAAAGCCAAATTCGCCGGCTTACCCGAAACCCTACGTTTCTAGCTGTTCGTGCCCCTATATAAGCCACGAAAACCCATAAACCCTAAACCCGATATTAAACCACGGGGTCCGATCTGAAGTCTCCAAAAAGAAGGCGAGGACCCTGGGTTTAGCAGTCAGGGTTTGGGGCACGATGTAATGTAGGGGCCTTAATGACTAGAATAGGGTTTTGGGCTCCTTTGTAGTATTACTTATTATAAGCAGGAATAGGGTTTTGGGCTCCTTTATCGTATTGATTATTATAATCAGGAACCCAAACAGTAATATTGGTAATTATTTAGGCTGCTATATTGGACCCTGATTAAGGGCCCCTGCTCTCTCCAAAAAACTGACTGACTGTTGCCCTCCTAGCCAGGTAGACCCGAATGCCAGCAGCAGTTAAAGAAGCATGGACAGAGCCTAACACGGGGCTGAAGATGCTTGGAGGCAATCAATGATTAGGTGTAGTTGAGTGTTGGACGATCGCATTTACAGCCAAGTCTTTCCGCCAGTACATGGTTATAGCGGTAAGAACCCGGTCGAGGCTTATAAGATCTTGAAATCAAGATTGGCGTGTGTTGCTGGTTGCGGTTGAGGTCTCGTGCAACCGTTACCGAAACCTACCCCAAATCGGCCACAGTCCTGGCACTTCCGACAAAATTAAACCCCAACCCTAAACCCGAAAACGATGGGTCCAAGCCTAAACCTTGAGCATACAGCCTCATAAAAGGCAAAAACAAAACCGGAACCCATAAAAGGCAAAAACAAAACCGGAACCCCGAACTAACTCCTGTAGGTTGCAAACTCGAGACCTTGCAGCCTATACATACTGACTAAGTCAAGCTAACCCTATTTCCTTGGTTGTCCTGCTAAACATGAAATATACGCAACCACAGCGATCGATAGAGGAGGGGTTTCATAACAACGAGCCTGAACATGCGCCGTTATGGTGCCTGTTCTATACGACTAAACCCTGAATCCTAAAAACCCTAAACCCTAAACCCTAAACCCTGAACCCTAAACCCTACAAAACTCTAAACCCTAAACCCTAAACCCTGAACCCTTAGAAACCCTACACCCTGAATCCTTAACGCTAAACCCTAAACCCTGAATCCTGAACAATAAACCCTGAATCCTGGGCCATAAACCCTAAACCCCTGGACCCTAGCCCCCGCACTAGAACCCTGAACCCAGGCCCCACCTGCCAGAATCCTCAAAGGAGGCCTTAAAGGGGACCCTACTACGGAACCCTAGTACCCTAAAAGAGTTCAGGATTTGGGGTTAACTTAAAGGGGACCCAGAAAAGTATCCTAAACCCTAAACCCTACACC
>CAJNDV010031613.1:2007-16380 GCA_905221635.1 Symbiodinium sp. CCMP2456
GAAATGCCTCGTTTGGGGTCCTGGCCGGATTGTGCTTGGTTGTAGTACAACTTTATTACTGGAAATGCCTCGTTTGGGGTCCTGGCTGGATTGTGCTTGGTTGTAGTACAACTTTAGTACTGAAAATGCCTTGTTTAGGGTCCTGGCTGGATTGTGTTGGGTTGTAGTATGACTTTAGTACTGGAAATGCCTCTTTTAGGGTCCTGGCCCAAACTCCCGAAGAATGTTATCGTTTTTTTTTGTCATCGTTTTCCCGAGCAAAACCAAGGATTGTTACAGAGGGGCGGGCCAAGAGTCAACGGCGAGGCACGGGGTTATTTTACAACCCCACATAAGTGTTTAGGGTTTAGGGGCAAGAAGGTACTTGTGGGGGACCTCGGAAACTGCCAAAGTCTGCTGAAGCCCACTGGCTCTGGACCGTGCCCACGCCTGACACGCTAGACCCCCAAGCCCCAGAACGCCAAAACCCGAAGCCGAAACACTGAAGTCACTAACCCCCCCAAAGCAACACAACCCTTGCTGTACAGGGGCCTGGAGAATTAGACCAGACAGGTTTCGGGATATACTCGATTTCAATATGGGTAGTTTCGTAAATTAGGGTCCCACTTTAGGTCCCCAATATAGTACGGCACCCTCATAAAAGGAACCCTAAAAGGGGCCCTAATTTAGAGAACTACCCATATGACTTGGGAGCCCGAAGGAATCATAAAGCGCCCTGGGCAGCCTAGTGCCGGAAGCCCGAGGCTAACTTTCGAGAATTCGGCACCTCAGAGAGTTACAACGAAAACCCTTCCGGTATTTGAGTTTAGGGTTTAAGAGCTTTCTGGCAAATATAGACCGCGATCAAGATATAGCTCTCCCCGATAGTCGGGATGCTAACATCATGCCCTTCATAAAACCCCAACCAAAATCATAAACCGCATAGTGCAAGCGATCAAACCCTAAACCCCTAAAGCCCTAAACCCTAAACCCGTAAACCCCTAAACCCTAATCGGCCTCCCCGAGGGACTCCAGGCTCTTGTCGTCAAGCGCCACAGCGAGGTAACAGTTGCGATTCGGCATTGCTGGCTCAGGGTTTCGGTCCTCTCCCAGAATCCCTTAGAGTTTCGCGTCGCGGGTTTTTTTCGGGGTTTCCTCTGCCTCACGGCTTAGAGGCTTTATATTTAGTGAGGGACTCCGAAATTTTTTGGATCCAGGCTAAACCCTAAACCCTAAACCCTAAACCCTAAACCCTAAAACCCTAAACCCTAAGCGGCAGGCTAGCTTGGAGCCAAATGCTAGCGGGACGCAGCGCAGAAACCTTGAGGAGAAACGAAACTACCTGGAATTTAGTTAAAGGAAGCTACAGCTGGGGAGTTTAGGGTATATATAGGGGAGTTTAGGGCTTTAGGGCTTTAAGGTATATTGGGCTTCTATAAGGCTCCCATAAGGTATATAGACCTTCTATAAGACTCCTACAGCCGTAACTACCCACCTGAAAATCTCCTAGATTTAGGGTTGATCACGCCGCGGCCTGCGGCAGCGGAAATGCGAAAAAAAACCACCCCAAACCTCACCACCATGAAACATAATTCCCCCACACCCCTAAAGCCTAAACCCCTAAACCCTAAACCCTAAACCCTAAACCCTACACCCTAAACCCTAAACCCTACACCCTAAACCCTAAACCCTGAACAGCAAACCTTTCGCCGACGTTGGCTCACTTACCGAGGTGACTCGAAGAGAGGTTTTTTTGCTCTACCCACGGTTCCGACAGAACTCCTTCCAAGAGGGCATGGTCTTGCGATGGTGGCTCCTGCTACTACTTTTGGAAATTGCAAATTTGCAAGTAAGGTTTGGGGTTTAGGGTTTTTGGGGCTTAGGTTGCAACGTTTAAGGGCTTAGGGCTATCTTTCTATGAGCAAGTCCAGAAATCTAAATGAACAAGCAGAAAGTGCATAATTAGAGTCCGAACCAGCCGAAACCCTGGCTCCACACGCAGGCTGCAGTCCAAGGTTGCGAACCCGAATGCGGAGGGTTCGGGGTCTACCGCAGATTCCTAAACCCAGCACATCGCAATGTGCGCGGAGCTCACGAGACTAGGGTTTTGGGGGTATACTGTGGTGTATTCCTGATAAGGAGCCCTAGCGAACAATGCTTCAACGGGTCCCGAGACCCTGAACCCTAAACTCGAGACGTTAGACCCCAAGCCCTAAACGGCAGAATATAAACCCATAAACCCTGAAGCTGATTCCCCTGAGGCAATCAGCTACTGTTCTTGAAGATCCCTAAAATAGGTGCTGCACAAGAAACCATCACCCACCACAGGAAAAGCAACAAAGAGACCACGACCCTTACCCTAAATCCTAAACCCTAAACCCTAAGCCCTAAACCCTAAAGCCCTAAACCCTAAAGCGCAAACCCTGAAGCCCTAAACCCTAAAGCCCTAAACCCTAAACCCTCAACCCCAATCGGCCCTAAACCCTAAGCGGCCCCTCGACGTCGAGCTCCTCCATGGTCACAGGGCCCATGGGCGGCTGCGGATCTACGGCTGCCATGGCTTTGAAGGGAACCCGAGGACTCGAAACTGCCTTGAGCAAAGAGTTCGAAGCGGAATTTGGAGCTTTAGAAAATAGGGGGACCCTAATAACCCTAAATAGTAGGATCCTTATTATAAGGACCCCAATATCAGGTACCCCTTATTTTCGGAAACTCCCATTTTAAGTAAGGCTTTCCAAACAGCTCTTCATCAAAGGGGTTTAGGGTTTAGGGGTTTAGGGTTTAGGGGTTAATAAAGGATACTGGAGTCTCTTGGAACTTAGAATCGGGAGCAGGGGTGGATCGACCTATTGCAAGATTGAGGGATGTTGCCTCGACAACACGAGTTCCCATCAGAACCCTCAGATTCGAATGACTGCCCAACACCAGCTGGGTTGCTGTTAGGGAACTTAAACTGAGTTACTAAACGAAAGAAACCCTTCTATTTAAATACTATATATATCCCCATTGTGGGAACTTAATTTAAGTTCCTTAAAACCAAACCAGCTGAACAGGAAATATACTCTGAAATGGTTGAAGTACAAAAGAGGGATCCAGAGTACAGGGGTAGCGGGCGGCTACTATTAAGGATCATGTGGTCCGTAAGGATATGCACACCCACCCTAGGATCTTGTTTCGATGCCAATAAGAACTGATGCAGCAGCTTTCGGGCAGAAACTGGTAAAGTCCAACAACCCTAAAACCTCGCCCTTGAACCCTCCGCGCGAATCCCCAAAGCCATGAAAAAAAAGCCGAGAACGGGGGACTGAATACTTAGTAACACCATCACCCTATGGCGTGCCCCTTCAGCCTTATGGTATCACAGGCCCTAAAGACTGGGTATTGCTCCTCAGACAGTAACAGTCCATAAGAGGGCTACAGTTCAGGGCCTTGTAAGCCTATATCATAAGTTTTGTTTAATTTAGTCAACTGTTACTGAGTGGGGACAGTATCTCGTAGAACCCTTAAGGGAACCCTTGGAAGAGCCCTGTAGGGGATCTCCTTTTGGATCCTCCCGTCTGGGACTCGAGACCCCTAAACCCTTAAACCCGGTTTAGGGTTTAGGGTTTAGGGTTTAGGGTTTAGAACCTAAACCCTAAATCCTGAACCCCTAAGCCCTCAAACCCTAAACCCTTCAACCCTCAACCCTCAATCCAAAGCCCTCAAACCCTAAATCCTAAGCCCTAAACCCTTTAAACCCTCAAGACCCTAAACCCTAAACCCTTCAACCCTCAAACCCCTAAATCCTAAACCCCTAAACCCCAAAGCCCCGCGCGTTCCAGCCTGATGTAAGTGCTCTTGCCGCCCATGTTCGGCCCCGTAATGAGATGTAAACGGGACCTCCGGCAAAGGGTTCGGGGTTTAGGATTAGGGTTTAGGGTTTAGGGTTTAGGGTTTAGGGTTTAGGGTTTAGGGTTTAGGGTTTTAGGGTTTATTGGGGTATAGGGTTCAGGGTTCACCGCTTAGGGACTCTTCGCAACACCAAGAGCTTCAACGTAAATGAGAAATCCTGGATTGCCAGTCCCAAACTACAAAGAAGTGCAACAGTGTCATCAGTTCAACCATGCCAGGAACACAAACCCTAAACCCTAAAACCCTAAACCCTAAACCCTAAACCCTAAAACCCTAAACCCTAAACCCTAAACCCCTAAACCAAACTACAAAAAAGTGCTCAACGGTGTCATCAACGCAGCCATGCTACCGACCCCCCGAGCTTCCAAGGTTCCGGATTGCCAGTCTCCGGTCTGGGCGCAGCAGGAGCTGGTGCATTACTTGGAGGATCATGGGACTTCGTACGTAAGGTTTAGGGTTTAGGGTTTAGGGTTTAGGGTTTAGGGTTTGGATTTAGGGTTCAGGGTTTAGGGTTTAGGGATGAGATACTTGGAGAATCATGGTACTTAGTAAGTAAGGTTATAAGATCCTTCATTGGGGTTATAAGTATAGCTACCCTAATTATAACCCTACTTACGAAGTCCCATGATCCTCCAAGTGTGCCGGAAGACCTCTTAAGCCAAACCGAGTTTCGGCCTCCGTCGTCGCAGCCCCGTAGAATCTGACATCCGTTGGGGTCCATGATCAAAGGTTTCAGGAGCTCCGCCAAGAGCTCCCGAACCACGTCCCCCTAAATACTAGACTAAACCCTAAACCCTAAGCCCTAAACCCTAAACCCTAAACCGTGAATGCTGTTGCGGAAAATGCACAGCACCGGGACTCGCAGACGAATCGCCTCCAAAATTAAAAGCTCTAGGGTGTAGGGTTTCAAGGTTAAGAGTTTGGGTTTAGGGTTTAGAGTTAAGGGATGTTAAGGGCTCTGACGTTTAGGGTTTAGGGTTGAGGGACACAGGATAGCCCCCTAACGTTTAGGGTCTCGGACAACAATGACTGATATCACGATTCCAAAATGATGCTGATGTTTACGGCGGATAATGCGACTATGGCGATGATGATGATGATGAAGATGGTGTTAACGGGGTCCAAATGACGACGTCGATACCGGTGAGGATGATTTCTATTCTCAGTTCGGAATCCCCAGTGGATAAACACTCGCAGCCGTTGAAATCACTCGGAATCCTTGGCATGCGCCGACACAAGCTTTAAGGGGCTCAGGTGCCCCATCCCCTGAACCATTGACATATATAGTAGTACGCGTCCCATAATAACTAGAGCAGTGTGCTGCGGTATTTTATAATAACACTTCCAATTGGAATAAGGAACGCTGCCGAATAACATTCCTAGTTATTCTTAAACTCACAAAACCCTAAACCTAAAACCCCGCAGGCCTACCTGAATGTAGGGACCTTAATAATTACCAATACTATTTTTGGGGTTCCTTAGTATAGTTATAGTATAATGGGCCCCAAAACCTTATTCTGATTCTTAAGGGCCCTACATTATTCTAACTAAACCCCAAACCCTAAACCCTGAACCCTAAACCTTAAACCCTGAACCCTTAACCAAAGACTCGGAGCCCCTGCGTATCCCGGTGCATGTCCAAATCGTTCGCGACGTAGCTCTGCCTGGCTTACAAGAACGTCGACGTCGAAGCTTCGAAACGTGTTCGGTGGCAGATGTCCCTTGAAAGGGTTTAGGGTAAACTGGGAGCCTCAATACTAGTACCCATAGGCCCCAAAGTGTTCCTTTTGGGATTACCTAATAGGATCCTAAATATAAGCCAGAAAAGGAACTACTATGGGGCCTACCCAGACCCCCAAAAGGATCTAAAAACAGATGCCCTAATTAGGGACCCTAACTACTAAAGGGTACTTTATAGGAACCCCCTTAGGGGATCTATTTTTTAGATCCTTTTGGGGGTTTGGGTATATGTAGGGCGCAACCCCAAGAATACGGGTACTCAGGGCTCTGCGGCTTTCGTGTTCTGGGTTGGGGCCCGGGTCTCAAAGTCTCCCCAAGGCTGTTTACTTGGAGGATCAGTTGACTAGGCGAGCAGGTTTCAATATTTAACAGTAGGGTCATGTATGTATGTATGTATGTATGTATGTATGTATGTATGTATGTATGTATGTATGCATGGTGTGTATATGTGTGTACGTAGGTGTCCATGCAAATATAAGTATGTATGTGTGTATGTATGTATACGTATGTATGTACGTGCACATACACCTAAATATATACATATATGTATATCTATGTGAATACAAGCAGTGCTTTTCAGGTATATCCCAATTTACCCGAACTTATCGAGATGTTGCCTGCTTCCTAAGATTCCTGACCGTCTAACATTTAAGACTCTTTACAACGCAGCCGAAGGCGCTGGGAGTTCGCGACCACCAGCACATGCACAGCGCCATCAATGACGTAGTCTTTACCTCAGCTTTCAGGGATGCTGGAGGGGACCCTAAACGCTAAACCCTAAACTTTTAAATCCCCTAAACCCTAATCCCCAAAACCCTAAACCCTAAAACCCTACACCCTAAACCCCCCATTAACCCTAATCCCTAAACCCAGGGGCCCAGAGAGGCTCAACAATCCCGGCTGAAGGAAGAGACCCGAATCTTCAAAAAGCTATCTATTCTAGACCCAGGAGTACCCTAGGAATGAAAAGGGTGCCCTTTTTGGTTNNGGATTATAAGGGAGCCCCAACCCTAAAAAAGGAAATAAGGGCCTACTCCGGGTCCTAGTATTGGTCTGGGTAGTGTTGGGGCCCTTAAAAGTACGTATGAATAGGTACATTTATAGGCCCCATATGGGGGAATTGAAATATCCCCGTGTGCCACCTAGTGGTGAATTTGGAGCAGAATCCTTCATTTGAAGATATTGGCCTCTCTGGGTCATGGTTTTGGGTTTCGGCTTTCGTCTTAGAAGACTCGTGCCGGTGTTTCTTTCTCAATCGTCCCCCAGTTTAGACATGAAGGACATGCCTGGTAGGAGGTCTAGCTACGTAGGGTTCACAAAGGCTTGGGGTTTGGGGTTTAGGGGATTCTGGGTTGGGTTTAGGGGACTTTGGGGTTTTCGGTTTAGGGCTTGGAGGGCTATGGCAGCTTGAGATTAGTTCCTGCCTTCACGGATTCTTGCTTGCGGAGTCTAAGCCCTAATCCTAGGTCCTCAACTTTGGAGGTGCCAAGGCAAGCTCTCAGAGAAACACTGCAGCCGGGTGGGGCTGCGCCAACGTAAACGTCAAGACCGACACAATCATTCGTTATGTTGCGATTCTGATGATCATGTGCTGGTCTGATGCGATTCTCTCGATCGGCATGCCTTGTCCTAGGTTCCGTGGCATGTTATATCATGGCCGCTGACGCAATGACCGTAGAACTGTGCTCTTAATTAAAAACGTTCACAGCTCCGAAATTGTTAGTTAAAGCAAGTAATACAAGCCACAAATCAAGACGCTGCCAAGTCCTGAACTCAACACCACATGTGCATGCTTCCATATCATCAGACATCCTTGAAATCTGGTTTCGGTCCAAGGACCTACCCTGGAATCTCCAGACCCTAAACCCCTAGACCCCTAAACTCCTAAACCCCTAAATCCCAAACCCCGAAACCCTAAACCCTAAACCCTAAACCCTAAACCCCGAAACCTTAGAACGCGGCACCCTGAGACCCTGGGAGCGAAAACGCAGCGAATCCCCCGGATCCCTAAAACCCTGAATCCTTAACCCTCACCTCAGGGTTTAGGGTTTAGGGTTTAGGGTTTAGGGTTTAGGGTTTAGGGTTTAGGGTTTAGGGTTTAGGGTAATCCCCCAAAGCCCTAAACCCTAAACCCCACAACCCAAAACCCCAACTCCCAGACCCGAAGGCAAGATCCCCAAAACCCTCACCCCCCAACACCCGACACCCTAATCCCCCCAAGGACCGGAAGCCCGCAACCCTAATGTAGGGGCCTTCGTAATGAGAACAGGGTTTTTGGGGATTGAATTATAATTTGTAATAAGGACCCCCCCCCCCCTCCCCCCCCCAAAAAAATAGAGGTAATTAAGATCCTCAGTTGTCCAGTGCTTTTGGGGGAGCTGAAGGTTATAACCTTTGGGATCGTAGAGGCTTTGTAGTACCCCCCGAAGCATGCTGAGGGATACCTACTCTACACCTACCTTAAGTTCTTTAGACTCTAAGCCTAATACCTATTCTAGTACTTCCAAATAAGCCAGGGAAACAAAAGGTTAAACTTCAGATTGCTACTAAGTTATGAGACCCCAAAAACTTTAAAGGTTGGGTATTGGAGAACTAAGTCTACACCCTAAACCCTAAACACTAAACCCTAAACCCTACACCCTAAACCCTAAACCCTAAGGGTACTACGAAGGATCGACATCTCGAAGATCCGTTCCCTGAACTTTGCTGGCCTGTCTCGTCTACCTCCGCACGCACGAAGGTGCAGGGCCTAGGATATAGGGTTTAGGGTTCTGGGGTTTCTTTGGGGTTTGGGGTTCTGTGGTTTCTTTAGGGTTTAGGGTTTTGGGGCTTCTGTAGGGTTTAGGCGTTTCGGGTTCAGACCTACAGTCCAATGGGTTGAGGGTTCCGGGGAAAAGTTTTTCGGGTTCGGGCTCCAGTTGTGGGTTGAGGGGTTTGGGTTTAGGGTTTAGGGTTTAGGGTTTAGGGTTCAGGGTTTAGGGTTTAGGGTTGAGGGGTTTGGGTTCCTTCAAGGTAACCCTCAGCCCTAACCCCTAAACCCTCAAAAAGGACCCTGTAACCCTCTACACCCTCAACCCCACATCGGTCGCCCCGGGAACCCGGCGAAGCTCGCAAAGCTCAATTCGTGACGTTGGGCACTCTAAACCCTAAACCCTAAACCGAAACACTAATCCCTAAACCCTAATCCCTAAACCCCAAACCCTAAACCTTCATTCGTTACGTTGCGCGAGCAGAGGGAAACACACCAAAGCGCGAGCCGCTAGGGGCTGGGTTGCAGGTAAGGGTTAGAGCTGAAGGGTTTAAGGTTTAGGGGTAGGGTTTAGGGTTTAGGGTTTAGGGTTTAGGGTTTAGGGTTTAGGGTTTAAGGTTTAGGGGTAGGGTTTAGGGGTTTTGAAGCTAAGGGTTAAGGAGGTCCAATCTGAGTCAGACTTCTTACTTTGGGGTTTGGGGGTATATAACACTATAGTTGTAACAAGGAGCCCCCCAAAAAATGTAGAGGTAATTATTAAGGCCCCTATACTGCCTGTAAAGAACACCCCAAACTCCGACTAGCAGTAGTAGGGAAGCCCGCGCTCCCTGGAATTCGCCACGTGACAACCTGCAATACATGGTCTGGCCGAATGTGCCCCCGAACCATGTGTTACTTGAGTTCCGGCCTCTGTATTCCCCCAAAGACCACCCTAAACCCTAAACCCTAAACCCTAAACCCTTAACCCCAAACCCTAAAGCCCTAAACCCCAAAATCCCAAACCCAGCTGGGCACGCAGCGCTGCCAGGGCCGTGCGCGCAAGAGCAGCGAAGACGTCCAGGTCGGCGAGGACGTCGGCCTAAGACTGAAGCAGGCTTTAGGGTTTTACGATATAAGGGTTTAGGGTTTAGGGTTTTTTTAAGTTGAAATACGCCCCTTTCTCCAAGCAGGCACCGGCCATGTTGGCCTTCAGCGATATAGGGTTTAGGGTTTAAGGTCTAGGGCTGGCTTTAGCGTTTTAAGCAAAGAAACCTCTACGCAATGTATAGGGGCCTTGATAACTAGAATAGGGCTTTGGGGTCTGTGATACGATAAGTATAACATAGGGGCATTTATAATTAGAATATGGTTTGGGCATATTACATATGTCATAATTACATTAAGGAACCCCCCAAAACCCTATTCTATTGATTAAGGCCCCTATATTAGGGCTTTGGGGTCTGTGATACGATAAGTATATGTATGCACTATCAGGGGATCTTGTTGCGAGCCGCCCATGCTGCAAAGACAGGTGGAAAGATCAAGAAGAGGGTTTAGGGTTTAGGGTTTAGAGGGTGTAGTGTAGGGTTTAAGGTTTAATGGGTTATAGGGAGGGACCTGCAGGGGCTATCATACGGATCCGTTCCCGCATTCGATACTAAGCACCACCAGACAGAAAACTAGCGAAACTCAAGGACTCGGACCCCTTAATTAAGGAATGTACCTTAAAGTATAATAGGATCCCTAATATGATTTAAGGTATATTCCTTAATTAAGGCATATACCTTGAATAATAATTGGGTTTCTAATATGATTTAAGGTATATTCCTTAAAGTCTCTGGGTCAAGGACTCGGACCCCAGTTGCGTCCTGAGGTCTTTCAGTTCGGGCCTAATGCAGGGGCCTGAATAAGTAGAATTGGGTTTAGGGTTTAGGGTTTGGGGTTTAGGGTTTGGGGGCCTTAACAATTAGAGTGGGGTTTTAGGGCTCAGGCTTTAGGGTTTAGGGGCCTTAATAATTAGAATAGGGGTTTGGGGTATATTATAGTATAATCATATTAGGGAGCCCCCCCAAAATAGTATAGGTAATTATTTAGGCACTTATATTAGACCCGAAACCCTGGCGAACTCCCGCCAAGACAGGCCACAACCCAAACCTGCAAACTTTTACGACCCTGAACCTTGACACCCCGAGAAACGAAGGGTTTAGGGTTTCGGGTTTAGGGCTCTGAATAAAGCACACAAGCAAAAATTAGGATAGGGATATCCCATATAAACCCCCTTATAATGAAGCCCAATAAGGTAGGGATATCCCTATAAAATGCTTATGCTTATGTCCTTTTTGTGTTCCTAATTAGGGCTCTGAATGAAGCCGAATGCGAAAGCTCGAGCATCCCAATGAGCCCCCTTGGCTTCCCGCAAGCCGCTCCACCACGGAACAGTAGGTTGACGCCACCTTCAGCGCTTTGCTGACGAGCCTTGGCATGTGTTTGGATGAAGACCATCTTGGCTTTAGGGCTTCTGCTTTTTTTCCGGGGTTTTGGCTTCGGGCTTCACTTTTTGGAGTGGCCACTGTACTTTGCAGAGTTGCCGGTGGTTGATGTTATGAGACCTGTGTTCATACTATCTTCTTCCTGGTAGGTGGTGTAGTAGCACTAGTATTCCTCGTCATCGTCGTCGTGGTACAAGTAGTGATCGTCGGGGTTGCAATCAAGCCTACATAGGTGGCCATTGCCGTAGCAGCTGTTGCTGAGGCTGGGGCGCATCGGTCTGTTTCTGATAGTCGTCCACTGCCTCGAGCTTCGGTTTGGGTTCACAGGTTCGAGGCACACGCTGGAAAAGCCAGAAAAAACCTACACGGGATTGGGCAAGGGAGTGGAACACAGAACCGGCAAGTCCGCAAAACACGAAATAGACAAACAACTGGGCGGGCAATAATGAAGACGGTCGCCATGATCTTCTTGATCATCCACCGTCATGGCTTTTATAATCACCATCGCCAGCATCATGAGCAGTGCCATACCATTGCCATCAGAACCATTGCCGTCCCAATTACCAAGGCCGTGACCGATACCATGAGCACCGACTTCATATATTGCCATGCTTGTCATCGCCAAGAACACCATCATGATGAGCAGCGTCGCCGTAATCATCATCATCATCATCATCATCACGATCATCGTCACCATCACTATCATCACCATCGCCATGACGATCACCATCCATCATCATCATCATCATCATCATCAGTAACAGTGTATGATTCTCACCATGCCATCATGATCATACTCACCTTCCTCATCGGCGTCATCATCGCCAACAAAACAAGCCTAATCGCCCCTGCCGGGAAAGGATTGCAGAAAACGCTTGTGAGCAAGGTCGTGCTGCTAGTGGTGGTGGTGATGATGATGATGGTCATGACGAAGATGGTGATCACCATGCCGACGTCATCGTACAGATGAAGGCACACGTGGTGATGATGATGTTGATGGTGATAATGCTGTTGATGAAGATGACGACGACGATGCTGCTGATTTTTGTGAAGAGGAAGACGTCGCATCACCGTTATCAACTTCCCCATCCTGTGTGATGCTTCTTTTTGCTCGTCATTGTCGTCAACGTCACCATCTACGCCCTCTGCGCTATCATCACAATCACCATCGCCATCATCACCATGGTAGCCATCATCACCATCATCACATCACCGTTATCACCACCACCATCACCATCACCATCATCATCACCATCGTCGCCATCATCACCATCGTCGCCGTCACCATCACCATCATCATCACTGCCACCTTTGTCATCATGAATCATAATTTCATAATCAAAAGCTTCAACACACAAAGTTTTGCCATCCGGGGCCTGCTGCAGCTGCTTGTTCAGCTTTCCAAGCTCTGCAGTGGTAAAGATCACCTCCTGCTTCTTGATGGAAAGGACCTGTGTAAGGGTGAGGGCCTCGGGTCTCGGGCCCAGAGACTCCATTACCCCTTAATTAAGGAATATTCCTTAAATTATAGTAGGATCCCCAATAAGATTTAAGGTATACTCCTTAATTAAGGGGTATTGGAGTCTCTGGGTTTAACTCCAGGTTCAGGGTTTCGGATTCTTTCTGAAGGGTTTGAGACCCCGGCTGCTGGCAAACTGTATCGCGGTTCGTGTTGGCATAGGCATTTATGGTTTGGAGCTTAGGGCATAAGGGCATAGAATCTGCGTTTAAGATTTCAGGGAGCTGCCCCCACGCTCATCAGACGGGTAGCCGGGCAGTTACTGCAATGACCTAAACCCTGAAGCCCTATACCTTAAACAACGATGAGCCTGCTGTAGTTACTGTAGTCATTCTTTCAGTCACAGAACTAGCTTTCTCATGTTTGCGGCTGTTTGCAACACCATGCATGTTCCGCTTAACTGGCACTAACACCACCGAGAGTAACAGCAGCAACAGCAGGATCATCATCATCACTGCGACCGAATTTGTCGTTATAGTCATAATCCGTAGCTTCACTTTCGCTGTGGTTGTTCTCAACAAGCACTGCTCTTGACCTAGGTTTCTGAGTGACACCTAAATAATAATGGTACCCTTTCTTTCTTGTTCTGCATTTTTATTAAGGAAGCCATACAACAAAAAGGGCAAAAAGGTCGTACTCAGGAACCTAGCGACAGATACTTAGAGGTTTGTTGACTGAGAGTCCTTGTGGGGGAGGCGCCTTATGTTGGGAATCCAAACAGGGACCCTGACTAGCTTCCTTTAATAGCGTGGGTAGACTCTTCACTGTCGTCAAGCCCACCAAAAATGGCATAAAAGCATACTACTGGGGCACCTAGATCCCTCTGAAACCCTTACAAATCCTTATAGTACGCTCACAGCACCCTGAACCAACCCGGCAAAACCGAACCTGAGGGACATCCGCAAACCTCGCGGAAACCCTGTAACGTGAACCCTTGGGAAGGGGAATCTGCATTACCCAAGGAACCCAATACCCCTTAATTAAGGAATCTACCTTAAACCATAATATGAAGGCCCCTATAGTTTAAGGTATATTCCCTAATTAAGGGGTATTGGCTTGGCTGACTTCTGAACCCCTCCTGAAAGTTAAACTTGTAGTCTCCTTACGATGGTTCATATAGAAACCCCAAAAGTTAAAGTCCTAAGAGCCAAGCAGAAGAACACCAAGTTGGGTTCTCTGGGTAGAGCACTGCCCACACCAGAAAAAACCGCCTTCAGGGTCGGCTTCCCCGTGAAGGCCTGGATGGCCTGGCTTCGGGGTTTCAGGCTGTGGGTTTTAGGGTTTCGGTTTTAGGTTTTAGGGGTTTAGGGTTTTGGGTATAGGGGTTTATGGGTTTAGGGTTTTGGGTTTAGGGTTTTGGGGTTTACGGTTTTGGGTGCAGGGGTTCGTGTTTAGACGAGTGGTGCAAGGGCTTGTCCAGGCTTTATAGAAGGCCTTGCTTTAAAGGAGCGTTTTGCATGTGGATAGTTCTCTAAAACAGGGTCCCTGCTTAAATCCCCAATATACTACGGCACTCTTTTAAAACGGACCCTAAAAGGGACCCCAATTCAGAGAACTACCCATGTAGAGTTCGAGACGCCGAGCCGCGGTATTCAGGACCTTCGATACTCCGGTCTTGTGGCTGGCGGTTTGAGGGTTTCTAGACTATAAATGTACGAAGAAAGCCGAAAGAAGACTGTTACTAAGTATTCAGGCTGCATATTTGGGTTCAGGGTTGGGGCTTCGGTTCAATGAAGGAGGCCCAAAATGTCTTTTAGACCATTAGACCCGAGACTTCTGACTTCAGCCAGGCGCTAAAGATTGCATGCAGTGTAATCTAGGCCAGCACCCTAAACCCTAAACACACACAAGCACCTAAAGTTAAGAAAGTAGCAGCAAGAGCGACGGTCGCCACCCAGAACAAAAAACTTAACTAGGCTCCTGTTATGGGTCGAAGCTCTGGATCCAATAAATCCCGAAAAGGTGACATCATAAGAGAAACCCGATCAACCCAAAGCCCTGGCTCCTCCCTAAACCCTGAACCCTAA
>CAJNDV010031613.1:31697-46448 GCA_905221635.1 Symbiodinium sp. CCMP2456
AGCCCCTTGATTGGGGTTATAAGTATAGTTACCCTAATTATAACCACACTTACTAAGTCCCATGGTCCTCCAAGTACCTAGACCCTAAACCCTCGACCCTAAACGTTTAGGGAGTAGTTTACCCTTCGGGATGTAGGTTTAGGGATCTTTCAGGCTTGGACAGGATTGCGGGGCGGACAAGGACCAAACATCCTGAAACACCGACAAACCTTAAAGCAAGACCTAAAGCATAGGATCTTAGGGCCTTAAGTCCTTAAGGGTTTAGGATAGAGGATTTAGCCTTCCACCCTAAACCCTAAACCCCTAAACCCTAAACCCCCAAACCCTAAACCCCTAAACCCTAAACCCTTAAACTAGGAGCCTTACCAAGTTTAAAAAAAAGGGTCGGTAGATGGCCTCCAAGGAGGCTTGCTGGCCCTTGGACCTGCGAGTTCAGCTGATTTTGCTGATCCCAAACTGAATTAAAGGAAACACGTCTAGGGTTTCGGGTTTAGAGTTTAGGGTTTAGGGTTTAGGGCTTAGCGTTTAGGGTTTAGGGTTTAGGGCTTAGGGCTTAGGGTTTAGGGTTTTAGGGCTTAGGGTGATTTTGCAGATCCCAAATTGTATTAAAGGAAACTACAGGTGGGGAGTTTAGGGTATATAGGGCTTCTATAAGACTTCCATAGGGACATAAGGTATATAGACCTTCTATAAGGCTCCTATAACGGTGACTACCCACCTGAATATGTCCTAGACTGAAGTTGAGGGCCCAGGTAGCATTTCGAAATTTAAGCCAAGGGACCTGACGTGTGGGCTTCCTTACACCGAAGTTGAGGGCCGGTTCTGACCTTCCGAAATCAAGCTAAGGGATAAAACTCTAAGCCCTAAACCCTAAACCCTAAGCCCCAAACCCTAAGCCCTAAACCCTAAACCCTAAACCCTAAACCCTAGGCCGTAAGCCCTAAACCCTAAGCCCTAAACCCTAAACCCTAAGCCCAAAACCCTAAACCTAAACCCGAAGCCCTAAACCCTAAACCCTAAGCCCAAAACCCTAAACCCGAAACCCTAAACCTAAACCCGAAGCCCTAAGCCCTAAGCCCAAGAGTATTACTTAAAGCGTGGAGGTTCAGGTTTCGGCTCCCGTGAGAATACAAGAGCCAGGACTTTGAGAAGTCGTGGCTTCTGGCTCAGGGCTTTGGGCTTTAGGGTTTTAGGGTTTTAGGGCTTTAGAGGTTTAGGGCTTTAGGGCGGCTTTAGAGGTTTAGGGCTTTAGGGCGGCTTTAGAGGTTTAGGGCTTTAGAGCTTTAGGGTTTTAGGGTTTTAGGGCTTTAGAGGTTCAGGGCTTCCGGGCTTTAGGGCATTAAGGCTTTAGAGGTTTAGGGTTTAGGACTTTCGAGGTTTAGGGTTCAGGGCTTTAGAGGTTTAGGGTTGAGGGTTTTTTCGGGTTTAGGGTTGTAGGGTCTTCGGTTCTAGGGTTTGGGCTTTAGGGTTTAGGGTAAACCTCTTGGGTTTACACCTGGAGCTTATGATGGGCCCAAGAGCTTCTGAATACGGATTGAAGGATCAAGGATCAAGTGACTTAGTGCCTTACTTAACCTGAAGGAGCACGAAGACTAAGTGACTATCCTTTTCTTTGCGTACTTAAACGATCGCCATGAACACATGCATCACAGCGACATCTAATGCAGAAGCGGTAACCGCAACGATTCGAATCGTTCATGCCGGGTGCTCCTGAAAGGGCTCATCTGCCCTGTGCAGATGAGCAGATGAACCACAAGCCTCACTCATCTAGGCCAACGTTTGCATAATCGCACCTGTACCAACACCTGCAACTCGCTTTTCCACACTATCGTTGTTCTTCTGCTCGAAACTGCTGCTTAAGACGCACTTGTCGATGTAGTAGACAAAGGAGCGACGTGGAGGCAGGTGCGGCTGGCACAGTGGCCGTGATGTGCACTGCCTAGAAAGGCTCAAAGAATGTCTCCAGAAGCCAACGGGAAGATGGGTGCAGGCTTTCTCAAGATATGAATATTCCCCTGAGCGGCTTAAGTGATGTTCTTCCGGATGACCTTATACGGAGCCCGAGCACATCTTTTCCGCGACCCGAAGCTGATTTAAAACGGGACCCTCAATTTACAGAACTACCCATGAAGACCCCCCCCCCTTTCATGTGATGTATGTTATATCGTTAATGGAGCCTATAAGCCCCTTATGATTTAAGGTATATTATTGCATTAGACGAGTCTACAGTCCCTCTCAACCATCCTTCCCCTTCCAAAAGCAGAGCCCAACATGAGAGATGCCAAGTCCAACACCCAATTCGAAAACTAGAGGATTGTTTTGGCATGAGGCCCAAAGCCTAGACCCTAAAGCGCGTTCGACTCAAGCCGATCCAGAAACCATGTTGTGAATTCAGTTCTTGGAGGGTCGCGGGACTTAGTAAATGGTTATTTGATAGACTTATAAGTACTATAACCCCAATTAGGGTCCCTTTTAGGGTGTCTACTTATTACCTACTTACTGAGTCTCCCGACCCTCCAAGTTGAAGTTCCTGTGAATTCTCCCCGAGGCAGCCCTTCCCGAATCCGGCCCTGCAGCTGTTCGATGGAGTCGGGCAGCAAGACGTTCCAGGTCAGGCACATGTCGCAGGTTTCCCTATTCAGGAAGGAGTTCTGGGCTTAGGACTTTTAGGGTTCATGGTTTGAGGCTTTCGGGGTTTCGTGTTTAGGGCTTAAGGCTGCAAGGGTTCAGGTTTAATCCCCAATGTAGGGCTTGAACAATTAGAATAACACCTTTTCGGGAATGTTTTGTGATAGTTATAACGGGCGTGCATGAGTGCAGGGGTCCATTTTCCAGCGAATCAGGGCTTCGGAAGCTGGTTTCCGGAGTTGGGGGCTGAGCGCCCTAAACCCTAAACCCTAAACCCAGGCAGGTGGCATACCTGAGCCGATCTGCACCCTAAAGCTTCAGCACTTTGGCTCCAAATCCCGAACCCAAAACCTAAACCTTAAGGACAATCCGGTTGATGTCAGGGTCTTAATAATTAGAATAGGGTTTTAGGGGTTCCTAATTATATTTATGGTGCAATATACCCCAAACCCTGTTCTGCCTCGAGCTCAACCCCTTCGAAAGAGCCCCTTAAGAATTCTTCTTAAAGGAACCAGAGCTGAAAACTATAATTTTGGAGCTTGAAAGAGCATCTGGAAAGGGCCGCAAACCTGAATTTTGAGGATTGGGAAGGGGCCTTGGCAAGGGCCGAAAACCAAATTTTGAGGGCCGAGAAAGGGTTCCAGAAAGAGAACGAAAAACCTCAACTTTGGTGGCCTGGCATGGCTTCTGGAAAGGGCCAACAATTCAATGTTGAGGGCTCGCTGGCTGGAGCGCTGGCTGGAGGCTAGAAGCTAAGAAAGAGTTCAAAGGGAAACCCTAAAACCCTAAACCCTAAACCCCGGAAGGGGTCCTTTAAAGGGAAACCCTAAAACCCTGAGATTCGGGCTGGGGCGAAGGCTTGGGTGCTGCTTTAAGGCACGGCTGCTGGGAGCTGGGGGCTGGCGCTGTGGAGCAGCCGCACCTCTGTTGGGGTTGGGGGCTAGAGCTGGAAACATAGGGTTTAGGATTTAGGGTTTAGGGTTTAGGGTTTAGGAGGGAAATCACAAACTCTAAAGCCCAAGAAGCAGGGAGGGCGCAAGCGCGAGCACGAAAAAACATGCAACAGTTTAAAGGCCAAGAAGCATGGCAGCCGCAAGCATTAAAACGAGAAAATCAAAGAAACGATTGCTGCTGAAGCACCCTAAACCCTAAACCCTTAACCCTATAGAAAGCAAGAGCTGGCCAGGGCGCCAACTGCACTGGCGAACCCTAAGCCCTAAACCCTAGGCTCTAAACCCCTAAAACCCTAGACCCTAAACGCTAGGCCCTAAACCCAAAGCCCTAAACCTAAACCCTAAGTCCTAAACCCTAAACCCTAAACCCCAAAACCCTAAACCCTGAACACCTAAAACCCTAAACCCCTAACCCCTACACCCAGAACCCTACATCCAGGGGAGTGGCCTCAAGCTCACGCAGAGTCCCCTCGCCGTCGTGGAGCGCTTCCACCTCGCCAGCTTTCTGGAGCTTCGTAGGTTTTGGGGTTTAAGGTTAGGGTTTGGGTTTAGGGTTAGGTTTAGGGGTTTAGGGTTAGGGTTTAGGTTTAGGGGTTTAGGGCTTAAGGTTTAGAGGTTGGGGTTTAAGGTCAGTTTAGGGCCTGGCAGGGTTTGGGGTTTTGGGTTTTCGGGCTTAGGGTTTGGCGTTTAGGTTTGGGGGTTTGAGGTTTGGGGTTTAGTGCTTGGGGTTTAAGGTTTGGGGTGTAGGGCTTTGCGGGGCTTTGTCGACTTCTACCAAGGTTTCTTATGGGGCTTCGGGCTTTTTGGGGTCCCTTGGAGGATTCCGAAGCTCGCATGCAGCCTATCTTCGGAGACTTGCGTGTGTACAGGAAGGTGTACGGTGTACAGGAGTGCCGCCGCAATCTCCGGTGTTGGTGGAGTCACGTCTGGCAGCTCGTTACTTCAGACATTGCTGAGTAACACGCAGCGACAGGTGGAACGGCCTTGTCAATGATGGCAGAATTCTTGGGCCGTTCGAAGATCAACATCATGATCCGTCGTCCAGGAGGTTGCCCCCTCTGAGAGACAGTCTGGTGTGAGCGGCGTGAGCGGCGTGAGCGGTGTGTTCGGCGTGATAGCCGCCGGGTGACTGCCAGGAGTTGCTGGCACGGAAAGGCCTAGTCGGGGTCGGCCCGTTCGGCTCAGCTGGCGTTCGCTTTCTCCTCTGCAGGCTCTCATTCACACGGCTAGGACACATGGCCCATGCCTTTCTCTGGGGTCGCAGCGAGATGCGATGTTTGTTATCATCATCAGGTGTGCCAGTACCTGAACCCCTACCATAATTCAGACTATGTATGCTGCTAGTATCAGCCTGAACATAGAATTTTTTAGGGGGCCCTACGGAAAAGGTAGGTGTTGGTACTTTAAGGTAGGCTACTTAGAGACCCAGGCGACTTTGAAAGTAGGTTATATGCAGAGTTATAGGTACCCTACATGGAGAGAACTCAACTATAACCCTATAAATAATCGACTTACCAAGCCCCCTGGGCCTCTAAGTAATAACCCTAAACCCGAAACCCCTTATAGATCCCTTATAGACCCCTTCAAAGGAACCCTTTGTTAAAGCCCTTATAGATCCCTTTAGAGTGGGGCATAAACGTTTATCAGTATTAGTAGTGGGCCGAGCTCCTATAGACAAGTTTAAAGGACTGGGTCTGAGAAGCTCAACATGGAAGGCTAGGCTTCGCTGAACAAAACTTTCACCCGAAAACCCTTTCGACGCTTCACCCCAAACCTAAAAATGCTAGAAACGACCAGAAATAGAAATAGAATTAGATGTAGAAATAGACATGGACATATAGATAGAGATATACACATAAATATAGATATATGCTCTTGGTTTGTATATGTACGTGTATATATACAAACACAAATACAAATACACCACTCTTCAACAATCGCACAAACCTATATCCATATGTCTATATATACAGATATATCCCTGCCTCTCTCTCCATATATTTAGATGCATACGTCTATATATATATATATATAATTTTACATACATATACACATACGTATATATAGATTATCTGTGAACCGTGTATATATATACACACATAAAACGTTTTTTCTTTTATCTATATACTTGTAGATTTGAGAAATCTCTCTCTCTCTCTCTCTCTCGAAGTATATGTATATATCTATATGCATGTGTATATAAATACAGATAGTATCGGCATAAAAGCAGTGTGTGTGTATATATGTACACATAAAGTCATGCACGCACGCATGTACATATGCACGTATGTACGCATGTACATACACACGTATGCATGTGTTTGTTCCACTTAGGTAGGCATGCATGATACCCTTGTGGCGGAAACGTGACAAGCGAGGATTGGCTATGTACCCGAGCTTGCCCCTGTCCATGAGCAGCGGGCGATGTCGTGACGCTGGGAGATTCGCTTGGCATCTGTCAAAGGCTGCCTGTGGGTAGCCAGAGAACCCAATACCCCTTAATTAAGGAACATGCTTCACGCCATACTACTAAGGCCCCTATAGTTTAAGGTTTTCTTCCTTAAATATGCGGTATTGTGCCTCCTCGATAGGACTTGGCATTGGGGCTTAGGGTCCAGGAGGGGCTTGGGGTTTAAAGATAAAGGGCTGCGAGATCTTAGAGGTTTAGGGCTTAGGGTTAGGAGTTTAAGGGTTTAGGGTTTAGGGTACGTGCGATTCAGGGTCCAGTTTACTGGCTTTCGGGGGATGGATGATGACAAACTTATAGTGACTAAAAGGCTACGTATTCTGAATCCCTGACAAAAACCCCACAGAAAACTGTATTACAAGCGTCGTAAACCCTCTCAACACCCTCCTAAACCCATGAATATGAAGCCATGGAAAACCCGGATTTGAGTTTGGGAAGGAGGCTGCTCTGTTGTTTATGGGATTTTAATGAGGTTCTCGCTCTAAATCCTAATACGGAATCTACAGGGATCCGAACAAGGTAGGTTTTAGTCGGTGAAGGTCGGGTTTTTTGGGGTTCAGGGTTAGGAGCCCCAATTTCCGGGTGAAGCGACCACGGTGGTAGAAGAAAGCTTTATCACTCGAATGTGGGTGGACTCAGGGGTTAGAGTTCCGAGTTTACACTTACGAAGTCTAAGCCCTAACACCTCAGACCCAAGCCCCAAGACTCTAAGCTCAAAACGCTGAAATCCTGCACTCTACTTGGAGGATCATGGGACTTAGTAAGTAAGGTTATAAGTCCCTTAATTGGGGTGATAAGTACAGTTACCTTAATTATAACCCTAGTTACTAAATCCCATGATCCTTTAAGTAACTTTAGGAGCGATGATCTCCACCACCTTTATTCTTGGAGCAGGTTTGGTGGGTAGAAAGGGCTCACACGGAGAGTTCAAAGCACGGGATTTACCGTTCAAGTTATTTTGCGGGCCTTAATACTTAGAACCCAATATACCAGAAATACAATAAGGAATCCCCTCAAAAAGTATGTTCCTTATTGTCATTATAGTGTATATATATATATATGTATATATGTATATATGTATACATACCCGAAAACCCTACTCTAACTATTAAGTGCTCACGAGTTCGGGCTGAGGGGTCAGGAGTTGAGCCTCAACTGAAGGTCTGGTCCATTTAGGAGGTAGGGTTTAGGGTTTAGGGTTTATGGTTTAGGGTTTAGGGTTTAGGGTTTAGGGCTTCGTGCTTGCATGAACTTCTAGATATACTAGAAATTTACTATAAATACACTATGGTCTACATGTACAGGAATGTAATGATATGGTAGAGCATCGGACATGATATAGCTTTCCTGCCGGAAGTTGAGCCTAAACCCTAAACCCTAAAGTTCCTTCGACGGCCTGCCCTTGAAACAACCGTCACTTGAAGCTGAACGGAAAGCCCTAGACACAAACCCACGAAAACCCGGAACACAAATCCTAAACCTCACAACCCCTACACTCTGAACCCCTGAACCCTGAACCCTACACCCTAAACCCTGAACCCTGAACCCTACACCCTAAACCCTGAACCCTACAACCCCTAAACCCTGAACCCTGAATCATAAACCCTTAAGCTCTGTTACAGCCCAAAACCCTACAACCCCTAAAGCCTGAACCTCAAACATTCAAACTCTTTTGAAAAAGCCCAAGAAAGCCCGCTACACTTGCAGCGCCCTTCCCCCCTAGACCCTAAACCCTGAACNNCTGAACCCTAAACTCTGAACCCTAACTTCGGGGGAATGCTGGGCTTTGAGCAAGGCTTTAGCCCTACTCCGAGGCCCAGGCAGGGGACTAAGTCGGGTTCTGTAAGGGTTCCTGTAAAGGGTTTAGGGTTTAGGGGGATCTAGAAGGGCTCTACAAGGGTTAAGGGTTCCTTTAAAGGGATCTACAAGGGCTCTAGAAGTCTATAAGGGTTAAGGGTTCCTTTAGTAAGGGGTCTATAAGGGTTCCTATGCACTGGCACCGATGAAGTCTCTTCTCTTTGCTCCTCCCAAAGCATCCACCAACCATCGCACATGAAATCGCACAGAGGAGCATGGCACGCTGCACCTCGGCACGTGCAAAAGATAACACTCCGTCTGCCATTTCACGGGCTTGTCCGTCTGCAACAGCAGCTCCAAGGCTACTGTGTCTCTGGCACTTTGCAGACTCTCCAATGTGGTCAAAACCGAGCCTTCTTTCAGAACCACGTCCTGGCCCTCGTCGTCAGTTCCCAAGCACAACTGAAAAAAGTCTTGAAGCCCAACTTTCGCAGGCTCGTTTTGGGTTAAGGGTTCCTTTAAAGGGATCTATAAGGGCTCTAGAAGGGTTAAGGGTTCCTTGAAAGGGGTCTATAAGGGCTCTATAAGGGTTAAGGGTTCCTTGAAAAGGGTCTATAAGGGTTAAGGGTTCCTTTAAAGGGTCTATAAGGGCTCTATAAGGGTTAAGGGTTCCTTTAAAGGGGTCTATAAGGGCTCTACAAGGGTTAAGGGTTCCTTGAAAAGGGTCTATAAGGGTTAAGGGTTCCTTTAAAGGGGTCTATAAGGGCTCTATAAGGGTTAAGGGTTCCTTGAAAAGGGTCTATTAGGGCTCTATAAGGGTTAAGGGTTCCTTTAAAGGGGTCTATAAGGGCTCTATAAGGGTTAAGGGTTCCTTGAAAAGGGTCTATAAGGGCTCTATAAGGGTTAAGGGTTCCTTTGAAGGGGTCTATAAGGGCTCTATAACGGTTCCTCTAAAGGGACCTATAAGGGCTCTATCAGGGCTCCTTTAAAGGGTCCCTACAGGTTCTATAAAGGGTTTCGGGTTTAGGGTTATTACTTTGAGGTTAGGGGGCTTGGTAAGTCGGTCATAGGTAGGGTTAAAATTCGGCTCTCTCCGTTGAGGGTACCTATAACTCTGCATAGAACCTACTTGCTAAGTCCCCTGGGCCTCTAAGTAGCTTCCTTGAGATACCAAAACCTACCTTGACGTACCAAACTCTAACGCCTAAACCCTAAACCCTACTTACTAAGTCCCCTGAGCCTCTAAGTAAAGCGTTCGGAAGCAGCTTCGGGTTCGGGTTAGGGTTTAGGAATTAGGGTTCAGGGTTTAGTATTTTGTTTAAAGGGCCTTTTTCCTCGCATGCACGGGATTAGGGTTCAGGGTTTAGGGAGTGGGGTTCAGGGTTTTGGATGCAGGGATTACGGTTCAGGGTTCAGGGTTTAGGGTTCAGGGATTAAGGTTCAGGGTTCAGGGTTTAGTTACGGTTCAGGGTTCAGGGTTTAGGGTTTAGGGTTTAGGGATTAGGGTTTTGGGTTTGGGGATTAAGGTTTAGGGTTCAGGGTTTAGGGTTTAGGAGATGTGCCCGTAGGTTGAAGTTCTTCTACCCTACTGATAAATACCTGAGCTCGTACGTCGGTTCAGGAACCCTAGCCGAGCAGGTTGTGGGCATGTAATCCTACTACACCCTACAGCCCAAACCCTAAACCCTAGACCCTAAACCCTACACGACCCCAAGGCACTACTGTCTTGTCAAGGTCCCTATAGCGCCCTTCTGGAAGATCCTATAGAACCCAAATAATTCAAGCCTGTGCGTTGCCTGAACCCCAAATGACCCACTGTTTTGAAGACTCTTATCAGGAAACCATACTAACGAACTCAGGCTCAGGTAAGCTTTCAGCACCCTAAGCACCCTAAACTCGAAACCCTAAGCACCCTAAGCCCTAAACCAAATCCCGAAACCCTAAACCCTAATCCTTAAACCCTAAAACCCTAATCCCTAAACCACAAGCCCTACTCGGAGGGCCCGGCGTTAGCCACTGCCGCAGGCGGCGTTGGCCAATGTGAGAGCGGCACCTACAAGCTCCGAGGGCTTGTCCGGTTCGGGTTTAGGGTTTAGGGCTCAAGAGTAGGACGTTTCTATACGGTTCTATTTTTTGCTGATTATTGTTGTTTTTGTCAGCATTATTCGTATTATTGTAGAAAAGGGCCTCAAGAGTAATGCAATGGCCTTAATAATTAGAATAAGGTTCTGAGGCCCATTATACTATGATTATAGTAAGGAACATTGACAGTCATATTGGTAACTATTCAGGCCCCTACATTATAGGGTTTTATTAGTCTCGTGGTGCCTAGTAGTTTGTCACATGTGTTTGCAGGGTTCTCAAACCGTAATCACCGGTTTAGAATCGAGATTTCAGAGTCGGTAGCGGGTCTTAGGATTTCAATTTCCGTATTCGGTTTTATGGGAGTTGATATAGAGAGGCCTCGTTAGAATAAGGTGTGACAAGTCTTCAAAAGGTTCTGTCAGGATAGGCTCTGGCATTATGGATGGGGATTGTATCGGATAGAAAAAACCATGGCTGACTTCTGAACCCCTCCTAAAAGGTAAACTTTTAGCTTCCTTAGTATAGTTCATATAGAAACCCAAAAAGTTAATGTCCTAAGAGCCAACCAAAAGAACGCTAAGAAACAGCTTTTCAGACTCGTCTTTCGGGTCACAGAGGGCTAGCATCTGGAGGGCTTTAAGCTGTGGGGTTCAGGGCTCTTTAAGCTATTGCATACTTGTTTGGGCGCATGGGCTTGGCTCATGTCAAACCTATAAAGCCTAAACCGCAATGAGGAAGAGTATTGTTAAACAAACTAGGCCCCATATGACCTACTGTTGATGATATAAATCCTGCATTACCTTAAGGACCCTACTGTAAGCTATGGAAATTGTGGCATATGCCTCCCTAAACCCTCAACCCTAAATGCAGGATTTATGCCATCAGCCGCATGACCTACCACGCCCACACCGGATGGCGGTCCACGCTGGAGACTGGGCGGACTCCGTAAGCGGGGTCATAAAGGGGTTTCGGGTTTAGGGGTTTAGGCTTTAGGGTTTACGGTTGCCGCTTAGGCTTTAGGTTTAAGGTTTAGGGTGGCCGCATTCTCAGAGAGTCCAAGAACCTATTAGCCGTGTATCTCTTTGGGCTACTGTCATGCGTGGTGAGTTACAGACCCTAAGCCCTAAACCTTCGAAACCAAAGTGGGCTCGAGCAGAATGGCGACCCCAGGTCAATGCAATCTCAACTCGCTTAGGGACATTAGGGCTGACCCACGCTGCAGCTACTACTATTAGAACAGGGTTCTGGGCATATGATACTATAATTATAATCAGGAACCCCTGAAATTAATGTAGGTAATTATTAAGGCCCCTTTCTTAAGCACGGGCGAGAAGCAACGTTTCCAAACACCCACAAGCCGCTGGAAGTCTTGGTCCTCGAGCCCCAGTTCCTCGTGGCCGTTTTTAGGGTACTTATAAGTCTACTTATTACCTACTTACTAAGTCTCCCGACCCTCCAAGGAAACCTTGAAGGATCCTGTATGTCAGTTGGAGTCACCTGTTGAGAAAGCCAAGGAGGTTCGTGGCAGACCTCCACATTTCAGCTTGGGCCCAGGTTTTTTGGAAAAGGATGAGGGCTTGGGCAGCTGCAATGCTTCAGGATTCAGGCGTTATTTTTTGACTCTTTGCGCTGAAGGTTTGCAAGGTGGAAGACTACCTTAACCTACCAAATCCTACTTTTGTGCAGGTTCGCATTGCAACCCTAAACCCTAATTAATGAAATTTGTAGGGACTCCCTGAACCCTAAACCCTAATATGGACTTTATAGGGACCCTAGAACCCTAAACCCTAATCTCTAAACCCAAAACCCTAAACCCGAAATAGAGGTTCTGTAAGGTTTTAATGAAGGTCCGATCTTCAACTCGGGGGCTCTTGGGGTAATGCGGGGGGCCTTAAGACTAAGAATACGGTTTTGAGGTACATTCTACTTTAAGGTCTGGAATTTAGGCTATAATAAGGAACCCCCTAAACAAAAAAAAGTGATGATTTAGGGGTTTAGGATCCCTAAACCCTAAACCTTAAACCCTAAACCCTAAGCCCCTATATTCTGGGCTGGTGCTTGGGCTGTAGGCTTTGGGGTTTTTCGATTCAGGGTTCCGGGCTTCGGACCATTTGGGACGAGGGCGCCCCATCAACCTGAACACCTGAAGGATATGGATTAGGGTTTAGGGTTTAGGGTTTAGGGTTCTGGCATTTACGGCCCTACTTGCTTGGCGTAGAAGGTGACATGGCTGAAGCAGGATTTAGGGAACCGGGGCAGGAGCATGATTCCCCTACAAGGACGTTTAACTTAAGCGCGCCGCGAATGCTTGCTTGAGACGCAGCTTCGACATGACTTGCTAGCAGCTCTTGCATATTGCTCTGCTGCTAATATAGGGGCCTTTATAATTAGAATAAGGCTTTGGGGTTATACTATACTATGCTCACAATAAGGAACCCCCGAATTACTTTTTGGAAAACATCTAGTCTTCTGTATTACACGCTCGCAGGCCCTAGACCCTCACCAACAAAAAAGCCTTCAACTTCGCACTTGCAAAAGCCGCCGGGCACTTGCACGAAGCAGCACGAAGTACATAAAGGACAAAAGCAGCTCGCCGATGCAAACACCCAAACGCCGGGTGTGCCACAGGGTTTACAATTTAGGGGTGTAAGTCTCTACTATACTGAACTTAGACCCCTAGCAAAAACTATAATTTTAGCTACTTCTTAGGGCTTATAGTAGCCAAAGATTTAAAATTATTTCTAAGTACCCCTAAGTCTAAGGTTCAGGGTTTGGCCGTCGACGGAAACTCCTGCCCTTGACTGCCAAGGGGTTGAAGAGACTTACTTAACGTTGGACGGTTTAGGGTTTAGGGATCATGTGACTCAGTAACCAGGGCCGTGGATAGAGGATCTATACGTAAAATGGCCGCTTCTTGCCCCAATAAACTAAGTTACTTGTAGCCTACCTTACTTGGTAAGTCCTCTAATCCTCCAGGCAGTCGCAAAACTATCCAAGAGACCTCTCGGATCCTCGAGAATTAACCGACAAGGCCAGAGACGGTATGACACAAGACTACTTGGAGGATCATGGGACTTAGCAAGTAGGATTATAATTAGGGTAACTATACTTATAACCCCACTTAAGGGACTTATAGCCTTACTTACTAAGTCCCATGATCCTCCAAGTAAACTCTAAACCCCCCTGCGACCCCGAACCCCAAAGCCGTGCATCTTGGAACACGTAGGCTGCTTCACATATTCAGTCCATCCGAAACTCGAAACCCTACAACCCTGAATTTCCATGCGCCTCTGGCTTTCTTCCGGTCGTGGAAGCACCTCGCACAGTGCGAAACCCGGCAGTTCTTGACATCATGGCATGAAGGACCACTAGACCACTGCCGTTAGTCATGCTAGCTCGTAGGTTAGCATTTCCGTGTGCATGAGGTTTCGGCTTGGCGTAGGCCGGGTTTGACTCTTGAATGGATATCAGGACTTTCTTTTATGAAGCCTAAAACTTCAGACATGTGCGTCGTGGCGTCTCTATGGAAGCTTTCCTATGCCCCCAGAGCTAAAGCGATCGAGCATCCTCCCTACGTGGAGGTGTGGGGTACTTAGACACGACCTGAAGTAGAGCATTATAACAGTGTTACTAGAATAGAGTTTTGGGGGCCATTATACTATACTTAAAATAAGGAACCCCCAAAATAGTATAGGTAATTATTTAGGCCCCTACATTAGACCGATCTGAAGGTTTGTGACCTAGTTCTGCCGAGCCTCGCATAAACCCCGAGGCCCCCCCCCCCTACGACTTTCCAAAAGCTAGCATGTATGACCCGATAATATGGCCCATCGGATTCCTTTAAGAGGTCCTTTAGAGGTTCCGTTAGGGTTCCCTAAACCCCTAAACCCTAAACCGAGGTTCCTTTCGGGTTCCCTTTAAGGAAAGCCAAAGAAGCACAGGCTCCGAGGCCGTAGCTAAGTTCCAAGGAAAATCCTCCGAGTAGACCAGGGAGCCTGAAACGCTAAGACCTGCACTTAAATATAAGGGTCGTAATAATTAGAATAGGGTTTTGGGGTATCTTATACTATAATTACAATAAGGATCCCCACAAAAAAAACAGTAGTGGTAAGTATTAAGGCCTCTATATTCGGGTTTAGGGTCCAGCGCCAAATTGCGCGTGGCTCGAATGCGAGACCAAACAAGACTTTGAGAGGAAAGACATGCCGTTCACAAGATGTCCCGACTCGCATGCCACATGCACCGGCAGACATATGCCGGAGAGCAATTCCTGCTGTAGATGTACGGTAAGCACAGCCCACGCCGACGCCAGGATCTGTCTGTGAACTCTTCGCGACGACCGTTCCTCGATGCCGTGCCCCTGACACCTGAGGGTTTGGGTCTAAGGCTGGGTGGGGTTGTTGGTTTAAGTGAGTTGAGCCAATCGGCCGTTTCTCGTAGTCCGCTTGGGCCGCGAGCGGACTAAAGCAGGCTTCTATAATCAACAGAATCTGCCTAAACCCTAAGAATCCCTAAGCCGAAAGACTCAAAGAGCCCAAAGCCCTGAATCCTAAATCTCCTAAACCCAAAACCTAAAGCCCTAAACACCCTAAAGCTTAAACCCTAAAGCCCTAAACCCTGAACCCTGAAGCCCTGAACCCTAAGCCCTAAAGAGCCCGAACCCAACGCCCTGGCAAAGACTAAGTCCTGGCACCCCCATAACCAGAACTAGCCTTTGCAAGTATCTCCGGGCTATAAAGGGAGATATAGGGCTCCGGGTTTAGGGCTTTAGGGTTTAGGGTTCAGGGCTTTGGGCTTTAGGGTTTCGGGGGTTTAGGGGTT
>CAJNDV010031614.1:16388-30740 GCA_905221635.1 Symbiodinium sp. CCMP2456
GGACAATGGGTGGAGCCATTGGAGAATGGTCAAATTCAGCCCCTAGGCCCGCCCTCACCAGGCCTCCTGGCCCCCCTTAACCTTGCCATAAACATTTGGAAAGTGCGAAAAGGGGCAGACGGCCACGGCAGAGGTGGGAATTGAGGGCGCAACCGTAAACCCTAAACCTCTAAACCCTAAACCCCAAACCCTAGACATCTAGAAGGAAGGAAGGTTCAGAGTCCCCAAGTTCGGGTTATGCCTGAACCCAAGGACACCCAGACCCGAGCGTGCCGAGAGGTTTAGGGATCAAGGGATCAGAGTTTATATTGCCGGCTGGCGGGTTCAGGTTTTAGGGTTTAGGGGTTTCGGGGTTTATGGTTTAGGGGTTCAAGGTTTAGGGTTTCGGGGTTTAGGGTTTCTTGGTTTCGGGGTTTGGGGTTTAGGGTTTTGGGGTTAAGGGGTTTAGGGTTTATGGACCGGTGATATGTGTCCAAATGAGATTCTGGGATTGGGGATTGAGGCCGTCAGTTGTACAGTGGCCTGTCCGGATTCGAGATTTCCGTTCATATGCTGGGGACCATCCGGCGTTTATGATTAAGTTTCCAGCCAAAAAACGAGGTTAAAGCCTCATATTCTGGGGGACCTTAAAATTGCTAAGACTACTCCTTTTGCACCTTCTTAAAGATGGCCCAAAGCCCAGTTCTAATTGTCAAGGCCCCCTAAACCCTAAACCCCTAAACCCCAAACCCCCTAAACCCAAAAATCGGAGGTAAAGGGCCAAGTTCTAATATGTCATGGCCTTCTGGTCATGTTCTTGAAGCTCTTCCACCTCGACCCAGGGGCCCTGAGACCGAGCCACTCCGAACCAAAGCCTTGCATCCCGAAGGCCACAGCCACGAGCTTCACGGGTGTCCTACATTCCTCAAGCACCTAAACCCTAAACCCGAAACCCTAAACCCTAAACCCCCAAACCCCGAAACCCCTAAACCCTAAACCCTAAACGCTGAACGCTAACCTGCTGCAAGACTGAGGTTTCTACGACTTCCTGCACCTTTACCAGACCTTCTACGCCGATCTCCCTGAGAGCATCCAAGACTTTAAGGCAGCTCCCGTGTTATCGACGCTGGGTTCACAGGTTTAGGGTTCATAGGTTTAGAGTTAATAGGTTTAGGGTTCATAGGTTTGGGTCCAAAGGTTTAGGGTTCATAGGTTTGTGATTCATAGGTTTAGGATTTAGGGTTTAGGGAGAAGGATTCATAGGTTTTGGATTTAGGGTTTAGGGTTTAGGGGTTACGTATATTGCTTTTTGAAGTTGAATACAGGTATGGTTTTCGAGGGCGAGGCGGGACTTAGATTCTGATGGAAGCGCACGACTGATGGCTGCGTTCCGGAGGGGCCACAGTGAACAACAGACTGCCTGGCTTAGGGATGGGGTCCAGGTTTTAGAGCAGGGTTTCGGATTTAGGGTGGGTTTGGGGAGTCGGCAGTGATGAGGGTTTCCTCAGGGATCGGGTCAGACAGATGTGTGGGGCACTTGCTCAGTCGTGGAGTGCAGTGATACCTGAATATGGTCGACCTGTACCTTGTCCCTTGAAGCCCCAAACCCCAAAACTCTAAACCCTAAACCCTAAACCATGTACAGCCTCAGCCGAATGCCCTTGAAACTTTCTTCCCGCAGCCCATGACCTGAATCAGTATGAAGACTCCCTACGTTGATGATAAAAACCTTGCATTGCCCATAATAAGGAATATATACCATAATTCCCATAGTTCAGGGTCCTTACGGTAATGCAGGATTTATATCATCAACAGCCAAGCTCCAAAGCGATAGGGGGGTTTCTTACAAGTAGTGACGGCTTATGCTGGTGTCCATGTCATCAGAATGCGACGATAGAGTCGGTTTAGGGTTTAGGATTTTAGGGTCAGGTCATTGGTTTCGGAAAAATAGGTCAAACGCCAAACCCCAAAATCGTAACCCCAAGCAAGCCGCCCAAACCCTAAACCCTGAAACCCTAGAACCCTAGAGTCCTAAACCCTGAACGCGCGGAACCCTAAAGTAATAAACTCTAAACCATGAAAGTACTTTACCCTAATTTGGGGGTGGGGCATATTCTATGCCTCAAAACCCTAACATTCTACTGTAAGTCCACAAAGGTCATTTACTTGTTTTCGGCTTTAGACCCCATCGCAGGTACTATTTGTATACTTGGAGCCTAAGGGTTTACATCTCGCATCAACTCTGACAGGTGCAAGTACAGTACATGGGAAAGGGACAGGACCGCATGCTCCATCATTATTGGAGTTGATACAATACCAGGGGCTGTATTTAAAAACACAACAAACATAACATAGGGGCCTTAACAATTACCTATACAATTTTGGGGGCTCCTCAATATAATTGTAGTAGAATATACCACCCCAAACCCTATTCTAATTATAAAGGCCCCTACATTAGGATCCTGGAGTTTGCGGCAGGCATCGTGGCTTCAGCTCTTTCCGCAGACCCTGGACACTAAATACTTGGCAGAGGTAAGCCGATGGGCTTCGGAAGCCCCCAAGGGTTAAAGGGGTTTAGGGTTTTGGATTTAGGCGAGGGTTTAAAGTTTAAGGTTTAGGGATTTAAGTACCAACATCGGACAAAATTAGGATTTCTTTTTAGGAACTACCTTGTGTAAGTATACAGTGGGTTTAGGGTTTAGAGGTTTAGGGTTATACGGTTTAGGATCCTTTGGCAAGACCATCACCTACAGGTTTGAGGCCGACGAGGTGTTCGAGGGTTTAGGGCTTTGGGTTTCAGCTTCAGGGTTTAGGATTTAGGGGGCTTAGGGTTTAGGGGTTTAGGGCTTAGGGTTAGTTTAGGGTTTGGGTTTTGAGGGTTCAGGACATTGAGCCTACACAACTGGGCATGCTTCACTTGCATCGGCATAGACACATTCGGAGAGATCTTTGCAGTCATCCGTCTAAGGTAGCTCGAGCCTATCCCTGGGATTTGCAGTTGGGCGTGATTGCTTCCTAAACCCGAAACCCTACCCCCTAAACTGTACACAGTAATCCCTAATAACGAAACCGGAATCCCTAGTTGCTCGCCCTAAACGAGATTACTGTATCATAGCACCGGCAAAGTATCCAGGCGTGATGCACTGGGAACACCTAGGTCGTTAAATCGCAAGGCCCTCAAAATCTCGAGTCGACAGAGACCCAGTCCTCAAGGATGCCCAGGTAGGCTTTTGGGATCTGTTACATTTTCCTGCATTGGGCTTAAGGATCCTCTTTACGAATATTTGTCAGAGGCGGTTCGGGGCATGCGTAGATACAGAGGCATTCAGAGTACTGCCCCCTTGCTGTAGTCCAAAGATAGTCATACTACAACATACCCCAAAACCCAACCAAGATCCTTGCCTCACCGCAAGAGAAAGGGCACAGCTCAGTGATCAGCAATGGACAGCACCACGACCGAGTAACTCAGCAAACACAAAGGATAATGATACCACTCTTGTATGACTGTAGGTGCCACGACACCCAGCAGCAATAAACACTCACTGGTAGTACTACAGATAGCAGCAGCAACAGCCGCAAGAAGGAAAACAACGAGAAAACAATACCATTTTCAAAAACGGGAATCATGATGCTAATGTCAGTATGAATATGTTCATCTGTATACATTAATGACACAGCAATGATTCAACAGCCACTTGTCGTCATCGCGATACGGTTAGCGCCACTTGCCACTGACTTAGAACCTACGTCAGAGCCGTAAACACGACCTTACGAGGACAACTGTAGATAGTAGAAACCTTTCTTGCAAACATTCTAAACTCCCATAAAAAACCTAAACCCTAAACTAAACCCTAAACCCCTAACCCTAAACTCCCTTAAAAAGCAGTGTTTTTTTCCTGGATGGGAGGCCCATGAGCTGCTTGTGGGCTTGCAACCGCCCGCCAACCTCAAGGGTCTCTGCGACTTCATGGTGCAGGCAGGGTTTAGGGGTTTAGGGGTTTAGGGTTTAGTTTAATTGTTTAGGGGCTTTTAGGGGTTTAGGGTTTAGGGGCTTTAGGGGTTTGGGGGTTTGGGGGCTTTAGGGGTTTAGGGGTTAAGGGGCTTTAGGGGTTTAGGGGTTTAAGGTTTAAGGCCTTCTTTATTGAAGTGGGGCTTACGGGTTTGCGGGTTTAGGGGCTTTGGGTTTAGGCTTCCGGTTTAGGTTCTAGAGCTTATAGGCTTTAGGGTTTAGGATTGAAGGGTGGGTTTCCGGTGTCAGGGTTCGGGATTTTTGATGTTAGAGGATTAGAGGTTTCGGGTTTGGGTTTTAAGGTTTGTTACTTTTGGTTTTCTCTGGTTTGGCGGTGGGTTTGGTTTCAGAGTTTGGGCGGAGCTATGCTTGTTTTGTCGTTTATCTGTACTCTTAACTGGGGCTGTCGGACTGTCTGTTACGGTTTCAGGCTTTGCCGTCGTTACCGCCGACGTTCCATGTCCAAGCCCTGGGCATTTAGCAATCCTAAACCCAGACCCGTAATCCATCCGACCCTGTAGCAACACCTTGCGACCCAGATATGTTGTCTCAGTGCGGTGACATCCGGATCTTACAAGTGAAATCTCCGAATCCCCAACCAACGCTAATGCAGAAGCCGACATAATTTCCAATATTCTTCCTTAGGGCTCCCTGTCGCAACTCGACTATGAAGGAGCCCAAAGCCCTATTCTAATTATCCAGGCGCCTAATTTCGCTAGACCCGAAACCGGAACAGTGAACTTGCAAGGCCTCGAAGACGGAGTCGAGCCCCGGGCCGCTGCCCGTCACCTTCGAGGCGTTTCGGATTGGGGCGGGGACAGGTTTACTTCGTGTTTGGGGCCTGGGGTTTGGCTTTGGGGTTTACTTCGTGTTTGGGGTTTGGCTTTGGGGTTTACTTCGTGTTTGGGGTTTGGCGTTGCGGTTTACTTCGTGTTTGGGGTTTGGCTTTGGGGTTTGCAGAAATTGTTTTGGGTACAGGGTCCCGAGTCTTGGGCGGGTTTCGCCTTTTGCTTTGCCCTTCAAGACGGCTTTGCCCTTTGACACTTGGGTATAGGTAACCAGCTCCGGCAACACAATTCCGGAAAGAGTCAAGCCCCCTGGCAAAACATTAACTTTGAAGTTTAAAGTTGTTATATTTCTACCCTGAAAGCCTAAACCCTACACGCTAATTCTAAACCCAAACCCCAAACCCTAAACCGTAAGCCCTAAACCCCACACATGTGTTTCTGGATGGTTCGTCTCGGTGCTTCGATTCTGTCCGTCAAACATTGAAAGCCAAAGCCATGATACAGGAATCTGTATGGCCATGCGCGTCAGAATTAACAGTTTCTATCTATCCCGGACTTAAGGGTTTAGGGGTTAGGGGTTTAGGGGCTTCAGGGATTTAGGGGTTTAGGGACTTCAGGGATTTAGGGGTTTAGGGGCTGGTAGGGGTATGAGGATTTAGGGATTTACGGTTCAGGGTTTAGGGTTTGGGGCCTAAATATCCGAGAATCTCGAACCGAGCCTGTCAAGCGACGGCGAGGTCAACACCTTGACGGACGCCGACTACAAGTTGCCCCAGCCCCGGGCCACTGGTTCTTCGGGCGACCTGGCAGCATCTAGGGCTTGTGGGGTTTAGGGTTTGGGGTTTAGGGTTTAGGGTTTGGGGTAGGGCTTGTAGGGTTTAGGCCAGGGGCCCGAAAAATCTGCCAATCCATCCCCCCGCCCCGGTGTTCCCCCACATACTTATAGTATCACCCCCAAACATCCTCAAACATTTAAACAGGGATGCGACACGCGTGAGGCGTGTGGTGTGTGACCAAACCATGGCGCAAGGTTGGTCAAGATGTAGACAAGGGTAACAAAAGCAAGGGATGGAAGAACGAATAGCGTTTCTAAGGGAGTCGCGATAAAGTCCGATAGAACACAACTAAAACCCAAACGAATCTCTTTCGAACCCCGAAGAAACGCTATAGATCCTTGGCAGAAAAACCCAAAAGCCCTGAAGCCGTCGAGGTGATCCGGTTTCCGGAGAAGACACGGATGCATCGCACGAGGTGCCAGGAAACTAAGATGGCCTTGGGGCCTAGTTAGGGTGAAGAGTCCACGGGGAGTGCATCATCAATCTTGGGGCATCCTTAGGAGGGCGGGCATCAGGTGAGGCCCTAAAACCTATAACGGTTTGGGGTCCAAGGTTTAGGGTTTTAGGGCCATAAATCCTGCACTCTTGGACCTAGTGACCATCCAGCCCTTCAGCCAACCTGTCCATACCATATCAGCCGATCCCGCTGGTGGCCAGTTGGTGTTGGGATTGGTCGTAGGTTTCCTGAAACGCATGGATGACGTTTAGGGTTTGCGATGCCTTCATACGTAGCAGCATTCGACTTCGGGTGCATCGTGGAGCTTTGGTTCTCTCCAAATGGGGGTTTCTGAAAATAGGGGGCCCTAATATAGTACCCTAAATAATAGGATCCTTATTATAAGGACCCCAAAATACGGTACCCCCTTATTGGTCGGAAATTTCCAAATCGATGTGAAACAACTTCCGGACCTGTTGCGGCTGCGGGTTCAGGGTGCAGTCCAGGTGTCGGCTTGGAAAGCACAAGCCGGATAGTCCTTGTGAGCCCGGACCAAGTAGCCATGTAGTTGACCCACAACCCTAAAACTTAAACCCTAAACCTTAACCGTAATTGGACACTGCCATGCCCTTGAAGCACGTCGGCGGAATCCCCCCTAGGCTCTGACAGAAGCCCAAGACCGCAAACCCCTGAACCCTAGACCCAAATTTCTATCCAGAAGTGATCTTTGTGTAAGGCTTCAGGATCCTGGAAACCAAACTCCAGGCTAAGTGATCTTCAGCTCCTTGCATCATCGAAGCCCTGCACAGACATGTAAAGCCCTTGAAGTCACGGCTTCTATTCAAGCCGGGGGTGGGTCTTCAAGGATTAGGTTTTGGGGGTTTGGGTTCGTCAGTGTTGAAGGAAGGCATGGTTTTTTGATAGTTCGAATAGGAGTATGTTGCACTGTAGTTAGAATGAAGAACGCTTAGGGAGAGTCTTGGAAGTTCTACAGGTTTGAAAACTGCAGTATCAACATCCATAAACCCTAATTTAATTAGGCCCAAAACCTTGGAAACCCCTAAACCTCAAAGTAAAGCCCTAACCTGTTAAACCCCGCAAGCATACTACCTATAGTGTCCATTAATATATTACGGATCCCAGAAAAGAACACCAAACGCAACTACAATGGAGACTATAGGAACCCTACCACCTTACAGAAAACCCCATAGAACCCATGAAGAGCCCTTTAAAGGAACTACAATGGAGCGATTTAGGGTACAAGAGTTCCCTGGCGCCAGGCCGGCTACGACGCGCTGATGACGGCGATGGCGGGGCCCACAGAAGCTGGCTCTCCCCAGACGCCCACAGTCCCTTAATTGAGGACTATGATTTAGGCTTGAGGGTTTAGGATTTATAGTGTTTAGGGTTTATTCTGTGAGAGCCAAGGCATGCTTACAAATCATGGTTTGTACAAACGCTTACTTCTGGTGAGCGCATGCTTTTGGATCACGGCCTGTTTAGCTGCTTTCCTCAGGGCACGGGTCCCTGAAACCTGCGATTGCCTCAGGGCGGTGTCCCTGAAGCTTCGAATCTTTCCACGCCCGAAACCCTAAAGGTCATGCTTTAGCCCCGCTTCGATTGATAACAGCAGTGGACTGTGGATTGTGGCCCTCCGAAGGCCATCTGCCAGGGTACAAAGAGGTGTCGCGCTGCTCGATCCTACAGCTCCTTAGAGCCTCACAGGCGTTAGGAAAGCCCTAACCCCCTCCCGCCACGCCACCCTGCCGCACCGCAAAGCACAGCAATTTGTCTGATTGAACCAGGGCGCCTCCACCATCATATCCGTTCCCTTGCCAAGCAGTGCGACCGAGACACCTGAGCGACAGCGTTGGGAGATGGCGGAGCTACTCAGCGCACATGAACAACCGAGGCCAGTACGCCGACCCGTGCTGCGCTGTTCTGATGATGCGGTCCGCTGGACATGCAGACGGTGGGACGACTGGGAAGCACGGACTATGCCCGTGGAGAGTGGGGTCTGACCACCGTGTCTGCAATTCGATGTATTGCAACTAGTGTTATGAGTACCTTCCTCCGCCAGTAGGACTCGCTTTACTGGTAATCCAACCTTTTGATTCCTAATATCCCTAAACTTAACCCTACCTCAACCTACCAAAACCCACTTTTTTGTAGGTTCTTATTATAAACCCTAATATGGGATTTATAGGGACCCTACAAAAAAGTAGGTTCTGGTAGGTTAAGGTAAACGATAATCTGTGGGTCCCTAACCTCCTAAGCCTCATTCTGACTGTTTCGGCTCGAACTCTGAAGCCCGAGCTCTTGGAAGTTCGCCGAACGGTTTAGGGTTTAGGGCCTGTTTAGGGTTTGGGGTTTAGGGTTACGGCCTGTTTAGGTTTTCTTTGGGATACCATGATCTTTGGGGCGACAAGCCCCCAAAACCTATAAGCTTTTGGAGCCCATGACCCTTACAGCCCATATGTCGAAAGACGTGTTCTAGACTTAGCTCTCAAATACCCATGTCCTCTGCGCGTTGTGCAGACCCTTTAATACCCTCTGCCGTTGTCCTGGTTAGTGGGGGGGGGACGATCAATTCTAGAAGCTTTAAACTGCTGGAACCCGGAGCCTGCAACCCCTAAACCCCTAAGCCCAAACTACTCACCGCTCATATCCCGAATCCTAGGGCCTATTTCCGTAAACCCGAAACCCTGAAGCCCTGAACTCCGAACCCTAAGCCCTAAGACCCTAACCCCAAAGGTCCAAAGAAAGGATCCGTCGACAGGTTCTCGTGCATCAGATGTCCCACATCCTTGGGAAGAAGCGGATACCCTGGGAGCAGGCTTTCTCTCGGGGGCCCGGGAGGAGGAGGTTTGGTGTCTAGGGCTTTTAGGGTTTCTAGTAAGGGCTTATAGGGTTTCTAGTAAGTTTCATAGGGCGTATCGGGCTTTTTGGGGTTCAGGGTTTAGGGTTTAGAGTTGAGTAGGGTTGAAGGGGTTGAAGGGTTGGGTGAAACGGGCTTGGGTGGCTAGATGTCTTGGGGCTAAGGTGGGTAGGTTGGAGTTGTGAGGGAGCTACGTGGTTGATACCGCCTTTGAATATCAAGTTGCGAGCTGTAGTGGGCTTCACTCCATAGCGGGCATGCTTCCGAATAGCCCAAAGCAGGTACGCTTTACAGACTTTAGACACCAAACTATAAGTTATAAGTATAGGTGCTATAGTATGTCTGTGTATACGTATATATAAGACCATACTTACATATATATATATATAATATGTATACACATGTATATATATATATATATATGGATACACAATCAGAAGTGATATAACAATATATATATATATATATACACAAACATATGGCTATATATGTATAACTCTACTTAGAATCAAAACATATATACATATATGTACATACTTGGACTTAGGCAAATGACAAGAAAGCAAGACCTACGCAAGCAGGTCGACTTCGGCCCGCTTCGAAAACGTGCAGCGGACGATCCGCGCCGGTCGCTGACGGAGACCCGGCAGCACATCGAAAGAAAGGAGGCCGTGGTGGGGTTCAGGGTTTAGGGATTAGGGTTTAGGGCTTAGGGTTCACAGGGTTTAGGGTTTAAGGAGGCTGCAGATTAAGGTGCCATGGGGTTTGGGGTTAAGGCGTTTAGGGTTTAGGGTTGCAGTTGAGCAGGGAACCTTTGTACAATCAACCTCATTTGGTGTTTTTTGGGCCCTGGAGCAATTAGGAAAACGATGTTTAATGCTCAGACTTCAAGTCGGGCTTAGCGGACGGTTCTGGCGTAGAACCAATATGGAGCCCGTATGAAGCCCCATGTACCCAGGTTTGAGTGACAGCACTCTACAATGAGGCGTTGCATCTTAATTGCTGCTGACCGGCCAAGTCCTGCAGAAACTGGCATACAAACAAACCGTTTACTATGGGACTGAGAAATCAATACGGTGTAAGTGTAAGCGCTGCGACCTCCGCTAGCTCATTGCAGCCGCACGACACATGCGACACTGAAGGGGTGGTCATTTCCTCCGACGAACTGGTTTCCGGATTCAGCCCCTGTTTCTGCGCAAGCCTTTGTTGAACATGCGGTCAAGACATCGAGTCAAGCTCGTCACATGGCTCTGGGTTTAGGAGGCGTACATAGGCATCGTGGGGACTGGGTGTTATAGGATTCAGATAGGCGTTGACAGTACGAAGTCACAGTCAACGATTTGTGGTGCACAAATCTTGTGCGATGCATGAACCCTGAACCCCAAGAGCACCTATAGAGTGACCCTGAGCCTATCGTGCTTGAGAAGAGAAAGCAGCGTCGACTACCCCGCCCAAGCCCCAAACCTTGAACCGTTTAATCCTGGCCACAAACTATATAAACCCTAACCCGAAACCCCAAGCCCGAAACCCTGAACTCTCAAGCGCTCAGAGGAAGAGAAACCTTCATCCCGTAAACTGCAGGACAGGAAAATAAGTTTAGGGCTTTTGGGTTTGGGGCCTTAAGCTTGGTTTAGGGTTTAGGGTTTAGGGTCTAGGGTTTAGGGAAGAGCAGAGAGCAGCTGAGGAGATGCTTCCCTTGTCCGTAAACCGCAGGGAGCCCAAGCGCTCTGCGGGTTTTGGGGCAGTGTTTTTATCGTGTGTGGGCTTGTTAGATTTTAAAGTCAGCTATTACCCCCCTCCTGCCCACCCCCAGAGACTACCGTGAGACTCCTGGAGTGCCCAACCCCCGAGATTACCGTGAGACATGAATCGAACACGTATGTTGGTACGTGTACGGGGACCCCACGTCCGTAACGCCAGTCAGTGGTGTGACTCCGTGGATCGTCGACTGACCTGAATCTATCACTCGTGCGTTGTTCCGTGTACGGGTACCCCACGACCGTAAAGCCAGTCAGTGGTGTTGTCTGTAGGGTGGGGATGTTCGAAGTAGAACATGGATAGGTGTGTGCTTGCATGCCTTGTCGTCTGTGGCTTTCATGGTCCGGGTTTGGGATTCGGATATGTTTTTTTGTGAGTTTTGCTTATTTTTCGATCTTTTCAATCATTATGTATACATATACATACATACATACACACACCCTTAAACCCCTAAACCATCAACCCTATCCAGATTTTCAGTGCTTTGATTCGGCTTCTCAGGCTAGTAGAGGGGGCCCGAATAAGGGTGTGGAGGGAGGGGGATATATCATACGGTGATTATAATGGGGACTATAACGGAATATTTTTGTGTGGTGGTGGCTGGGGGTTTTAGTGCTAGATGTCCACGGTTTGGAGTTGTCGTGGTTTGGTCCACGGTTTGGTACAAATTTTGGATTTGCGCAGCCAGGGGTCGAAAGTTTGCGGCGTTGGGTTTGTTTGGGTTGAGATGCTCTTTGTGGGGGTTAGCTGAAGCGTAGGGTTCAGGAGCTTAGTTCGAGTTTAGGGTTTAGGGTGGGTCGGTGTTCTGAGGTTCGGGTCCGGGTATTCGCTGTGTCCCTCACGCTACTTTGCATGGCGTATACCGACTGACCCACTAGTTAGGATGCAAAAAACCAAGCCCGCTGCCCTAAATCAAGTGCTAATCCTGTTGAGGGTATGTTTTCGGTGTAGAGGTGACGGCACTGCACCTTCCACCTTTATAACATTAAAATCCCTAAAACCACCGGTTCGATATTTCGACTTTCAAACCCGCACTGCTACCATAGGGATCTTACATTTACAAGTATCTTAGGGTTTCAGGAGTTAAAGTAAAACATAGAATCTTGATATAATGATACTGAGGGAGTAATGGCCCTGATTATTCAGGTCTCTACCTTGTCCTTCCTCTTACTTTCTTGTAAGGCCCAGGGACCCTACACAAAAATGTAGGTTCTGCTTGGCTTAGTACTATGTGTTTACCATGCGGGCAGGAATAACTGGTAACAGGAGCTCCGGTAGTCCCTATAGATATAAGATGGGATAAGATGGTATAAGTTTACAATAGTAGTACTGACCTCCAAACCCTATTGGAACTACCGAGGCCTTACAGTATAAATAGATGAACAGAACAAAGTATATATATATATATGATGTACTGTAAATAAATTATCGTATAGTCGAAGAGAAGCTAACCTGATCCAGCCAAAATCTAGTCTAACCTAAGTCTTAACTCAATCATCTAGTCGAAAACATATAATACACCCTAAACCCTAAACCCTAAATACACTATGACATGAATCCGATGGGCCTTTCCAGGCATACGCCTGGTGAAGGCGCAGCCCAACGTGATAAATCTCAGCGGCAGGGACGAGGTGCGGGCAGCCACGGTTCCGGCTTTCAGGGATTATTTTTTGTTAACAGGGTTTAGGGTTTTGGGATGTGGGGTTTAGGGTTTCAGGGTTTCGGGGTTTAGGGTTTCGGTGTTTAGGGTTTAGGATTTTGGATGTAGGATTTGTTGGTTTTTGCTAGAGAGTTTAGGGCCGAAGGTTTAGGGCTTGGGGTATGGTTTGGGATTCGCGCTTTGGGTTTACAAGTTTGGGTGCAGGTTTCTACTAAGTAACTTCGTAAGGAGGTGCGGTCTAGGGTTTAGGATTAGATTTGTCTAGAGGTTGCCGGTCAGGGGTTCCATTCCTCAAAAATATTATCAAAGGGGACTCGACATGTCGATTGTTTTTGAAGTAGCTTTCGACATTCAACAGGATTCCTCGTTACAGAATCGGACATGTGGGAAGCGTAGGTTCTGGGTCGACCTTAGAAGGTGTTGTTTACCTGGCAAGGCTTGTATGTGCTCATGTATACGTGTGACGGCAGTGATCGCCGTCGTAGTCTTCCCCTTGTCGCGCTAAACCCCTAAACCCTGACCTCTAAACCCTAACAGCTTGTCTACCTTTGCTGGAGCCTCCATCACGGTTTTTGCCGCCACCAGCAGCACCATGCAGTACCAGCACCACAACTAAGTCACCAGTTTCCTAGCAACACCAGCGCCGTGCTGCGATCATCGCGACTCGCGCAGTGAGACAGAGCAGGACCAACTATAGAATCCAATATGAGAGAATCTCATCGTATCTTGTCGTATACTTTTTTCATTTCAGAACTATAGAATCGAGTGTTAGAGTATCTCATCGTATCTTGTAGTATATGTTCTAATATAGACCAACTTTAGAGTCCAATATTATAGTATCTCATCGTAGCTTGTAGTATAGTTGCGGTGAGACAAACCAGGCCGACATGAGCCGCCACTTCCTCATGGCCGGCTACCCGCCCAGCTGGAAGAAGTGGGATCTGATGAAGGCGCCGATTTTTTCGGTTTGGGGTTTGGGGTTTAGGGTTGAGGGTTTAGGCTTTCTTGCCCGGAACTTCACCGAACTTAGGGCTTCTTTCAAGGTATTATAGGTAAAGGTGTGCGTCTTGGAGCTTGGACAATGAAACCACAAAATCATGCGTTGCATGCACACGAATCATGAATCTTTCGGTCGGTTTTGTACAGAAACCAGTGGAAGCACCTGGTGGACGCACGATTTTCAGACATGATTTGAATCTGTGGCCCGGATGTTGCCAACCTCAAAATGCAGAGCCAGAAACCCTGAACTCCGAATCCGTGGAAAGCCTAAAGCGCCAAATCCGAAGCCGCAAAACCTTAATGACCCTGGTGGCCAGGACGAATCTTCGGGCGTACAGGTGTAGGGCCAGTGTAAGCCTTTGAAGGCTTCGAGGCTTACGGTATGTTCGATTTGTTCTTGCTATTTGCCGAAGCACATAGCTATGGTCTCCATTGTAGAATGAAGCGTTTACCATGAGGTTCTTGAGTTGCGGTTGTCACAGCTTGCAACGGAAGGGCTGTACAGCTCGAGCCCAGTAGCCCTCAGCGAGCGGCCACGCAACTGCTCCAGTAACGGTTTTGAGGTCTTTGCAGTTCAGGTTCACTGCGCTATGAGTATGTGCATCAACCAAGGGTTCGTACACACACACATACGAAAACACAATCCCCATGCTCAACTCAGAACGAATGACATGCCGGTTGAGTCTACAGCTTCTGCGACCAACAGTCGTCCAAGATATTTCAATCAGTGTCCACAAGCATTCAGTCTTAGTAGCGATTCTGTTTGGGATGTTGTTGATTCAACTTTAGGCCCTAAACCCTAAACCGTAAACCCAACACCCTAATCCGAAGCCCTCAGCTCTTTTGAGTGTGTCTGGGAAGGTTTGGTCACCGCTGTGGGTTGGCCTCTCCTACATCGACGACACATCCTGCTGGGTTATCGCCAGGCCAAGCCTGTGTACTCTGAAGCTTACTTTAGGGGCCTTACACCAAGAAGTTTGTATTTTAGGGGCCTTATAACAAGAAATTG
>CAJNDV010031615.1:0-27999 GCA_905221635.1 Symbiodinium sp. CCMP2456
AGGGCTTAGGATTTGGGGTTCAGGGTAAAGGATACCTCCTGAACAGAAACCGTAAAGCAACCCCCAGAAAGCCCAGAAAGCTTTGAACTCGAAGGAAGCCTACCTAAAGCCACGTTCTCACTGGGCTGCAAATCAGGTCAACATTGGCATAGTTGTTCACGTTCTTGCCAGACGGCACCTTGTCGCACGAAAGGACTGCCCATGTCGGTTAGGGTGATATAAGACCCTAAACCCTAAACCGGTTTAGGGACCTTCCGAAGACAAGCGAAGCCTGGGCTCACATGGTTCTCTACCTCTCGCGAAGCCGTACCGTAGGCACCCATGAGCACGGAATTCGCCAAACAAAAAGGTTACCGAAGAAGACCACAACCTGTCAACAACAACGGCCGAATGAATAGGGGCACAAGAACAAAACAAAATGATACTAAGAATCAGCTGAATCATTGGACTAGGGTTTGGGGGGACTTTACACCATGTACAAACAGGTTAGGGAACCTAGCAGCATCCCAATTTATTAGGAATGCCTATTCTGCTTCCTCAGTCACCTAAAGTACGTCACGTAAAGATGATTCCGGGGTCCAGAAGAAAGCCTAAGGGGTTCATGTACCCAAATAGTAGATACTTTGGCCTTAAAGAAGTCCCTATTCAATTACATAAGGGCCAAAGCATCTATGATTCGGGTACATGGACCCTAGGGAAATCGACTGAAATGGCGCCTCCACGAAGGCATCAGCCAGCCGAATGAACTCGGCATTTGCGTTCAAGTCGTCCTGCCCCCCCCCCCCACCCACGATAGAAGCCAGAATTTTTTAACATGGGTTTAGGAGGATTCATGCTGGGATCCCATCTACTTTACCCTCAAAGGCATGAGGATAATCATGTTTGCTAAACATCCCCTCAACCCTACACCCTCGCCAGCAAGTTTTGAAGCTCGGCCCCTTGGGCGCGGCGTGGGGCTTTGGATCTAAGGGCGGCTTCGAGATTCGGGATGCGCAAAGTTCAGGGCGCCTTTACCGTTTAGGGTTTAGGTGTTCAGGGATATGCAAAATTCAGGGTGCCTAGCCCTTTTGGAGGATTACGGGCCTTAGTTAGTAGGTTCTACTTGGGGATAGGGAGGCCCCAGAAGCGGTGGTTTCTCCTATTTCTCATAGGGCTTTGGCTGAAACGGTGCAGAGAAATCGCCGAAGTGAGATTCCATTCTTTGAAGCCAAGCTTCAACCACAAGACTTAAACTTAAACCTTCTACTATGGGACCTTCCGAACACAGAATCCGAAAGACCCTCGCGATGGCGAGCCTTGGAGGCTAAGAGATGTCGGGCTTAAGGACCCGAAACCCTAAACCCTAAACCCTAAACCCCAAACCCTAGACCCTAAACCCTGAACCCTAAACCCTAAACCCTAAACCCTAGACCCTAAACTCTAAACCCTAAACCCCTTTGATCTATAGCCAAGGCAGGGAGCCCCACCGACCTACGTACCGTAGGGGGCATTGACCCTACAGAATAGTGCTGCTAATGGGTCTGGACAGGTTGTCGCGGGGTTCTATGACTCTTAATCTTAAGCCCTAAACCCTAGACCCTGAACCCCGAAACCCTAAACCCTAGGTGCCATGGGTTTGCTAAGCATGCTAAAGGTTCTATAAGTTTCATGGGGACTGTGTCTTACAAGGTTTTAGGAAACTCTCAGAGATGGATACCTTGAAGCAGGCGCGGTGCCAACCTAAACGATGGAAAGCTGACTGCTTAGGGGTCCACTTCTCGGGATGCACGACTAGAAGGGCCTTAATAGTTGGCCTTGTAATTCGAATTTTTAAAGGGCTTTAGGCTTTAGGATTAATGCAGGACAAAGGGTATTGATGCTTTAGGACTGCCTTCAACCTCCGGATTTTCGGGCGTTCATGCTTTTCAAAGCCTTCAGGACCCTCATCCTCTCCAGGTCGGGCCTTCGGGCTTTAGGGCTGCAACTTCATATTCCTAAATCCTCGGCCTTGGCTAGGTTACACTTTGAGGTCAACGAGTAGTCATCAACCATATGGGGCTCATAAGGTTTTGGATTTATAGGATTGAGGGCTGAGGACCTGCAGGGCTATACCTATGCATTCCGTAACGTCACTGTAACCCAGCCTCTTACTTGATGAAACCGATGCCCGAACACTGTCATTCCTGCTATAGACACCCTGTGTGTAAGGTTTGAATGGGCAGAAAGTTATAGCCGCATTATGAAATCCGAAGGAATGGTGCAACTCGCTACTCCGACCCCCGTATCGACGGTTCAACCTTAAACCCAAAACCCTGAACCCTTATACCAAAATCCTAAAACCTTCAAGGCAGAACCCTAGGCCTGTGTCGCCATGGCCACAAAAGTGATGATCTGCTCTGAACCAAACTCGATGAAGGTCCACCTGGTGACACTATCCCTGCTGCACGGAAGATGCAGAAACATGTGTTCTGCATCTAGTGTCCGCTGTAATATGCCGGCCTATTCAATACAATGGGCCTCTATAATGGTTTTATTTATTCCAGCCGGGAACAAAACTGTGGGCGGCCTATTTGTGCGCTTTTTTTGGACCTAGCAAGTAATTATTTGGTTGTGTTGCTTCCCTTCTAGTAGTGGTCAATCTTAAAAGCAGCCAGGACCCAAAACCTCTCTCCAAACCCTAAATCCCTGGCCCTGAAGCCCGAAACTCTCCCTGAACCAGAAACCGCCCGTAAGCCCCGAACCATATAGCCCTGGACCCTAAAGCCTAAACCCCTCTCCAAACCCTAAAACCCTGGCCCTGAAGCCCGAAACTCTCCCTACCAGCCACAAAGTTTGGGATCCCCCAATTCCCTTCTAGCTTAGTCAAAGCCACCCAGACCCCAAGCCAACCCAAGAGCCCGCAATCTACCGAACCTTGGTCCAAACACTTTTGGCTTTTGGTCGGGGAGGGGGTCGATTATTTCGGCCTCCACATTAGTTCCTGTTCTGGCGATCCTGGGAGAGACATTTACAACACTGTACACCCTGAAAAGCCTTTCCGTCACCAAAGGAACCCGGTTTAGGTGAACATATATATACGGCGAAATATTACAAGTACTATTCTTCTTATCATTATCTTTGTTGAACTGGAAAACTATACGTATCATTAGTCAGTAGTATAACTGTTGCTATCGTTACTCTAGGCCCCAGCAGCCTACATCACGAAGTGGGTACTATTTATGCACTCCTAAACCCTAAACCCCACCTGGCGTCCCATTCATCAAAGGCAAAGGGACAAGAATTCTGCTAAAAAACTAGGACGTCATGTCATTGCCGGGTCACGGCTCGCTTCAGGGTTTAGGGTTTCGGGCCCTTTTCGGATACCTGTTACACGCCAATCCCTCGAGCCATTGAGCTCCAAAGCCTTCCACATGTCAACCGATACTAAACCAGCCCTAGAGTCTCCATTGTAGTTCCTTTTTGGGGTTACCTTGTAGGATCCTTAATATTTGTTTGGTTGCACCAAAAAAAGGAACTGCAACGGAGACTATAGGTACTTAATATTACACAGCCTCAGCTAGACAGCTCCCGAGTTGACCCCTCCATCGGGGTACCTGGTTTCGGGGAACCTCTTGTATGCATTCGTTTTGAGGTTTGGACGAGTTGATGTTGCGTAAGTATATGAGCCATCCAGCTGGAAGGTTCCTGATACTCCAAACAAAGTACAGCAGTGCGGGCAGTGACTTCTAGGGCTCAGGGCGTAGAGGGTTTAGGGTTCCGGCTTACAACTTCGAAAGCCTCGCGTCGACCCGACAAGCTCTGCCCTGGCCTTCTCATGGAGAGAATGGCTTTGACAGCCGCCATTCCATTGTTGGAAATCAAGATCTTGCAGCGGCAGGAGGTTTCTCTAGAAGCCCAGATATCTGCAAGGCTTCTGTGCATGAGAATTTGCACTGGGGCCTAGCACACCCTACGCCGCGATAAACCCGCTGAAGCCTATGGGCTCCACCTATAGTCTCCTTTGTTTTTTGGGTTACCTCATAGGATCTCAAACATAAAAGTGGTTTGGTTCAGCGCCTCGGCGGTATGTTGATTCGGGGTGCAGGCTTTGGCATCTAGGGCCAACTCACGCTGGTAGAACTAACTCCACTGCCGTGCTCCAGACGCAAGTATGAGACTGCGCCTGAGCCAACCCGCGTTTAGAGTTTCTGGGTTTCTAAATTTACCACCAGTGTTTGAAGGCTCGCTTCAAAACGTGGCCCAAACCCTAAGCCCCAAGTCAAGGTTGTGAGTCGGGTCCACCGTGCGGAGAGTTCAGGATTTCGGTGCCGCACTGGATCGTGGTAGTCTCACATTTCGAGGTTCGCGGCAAGGGTTGTTTAGTTTTTTCGGCTGTTTGGGAATCTAAAACCGTTGGCTTTGGTTTCTAATTTTGTGTTATAGGGCTTGAAACCGTAGGCTTTGGTTAGGGTTGAGAGGCTCACGAGCAGCAAGTGGACTGCGTGTACAGTAATACTGTTGCAATTTTTCTAAGGAAAACTTAACAAGTGCCTAAAATCCGAGGGTTGAGGTACGAGAAGACCGGCACTAAAGCTTTCAAGCCGCAGCGATTCCTGCGGAGACGTGCGGCCCAAGCCAGCGGCACCATGAAGCACTGCAAGCCCAAGACCCGAGCAGTTCCAAGTGCTGAGCCCGACAACAGGAAGCTAAATCTCGACCCCTAAACTGTAGTACTTTTTTGATTTACCTACGGTATAGTTAGGGCCCTACATGAAAGTAGGGTAATCGGTAAGAGCTACTCAACCCTCAGCCTCGCTACTAGTTGCCGGTTGTCCCAGACATCAAATTTGCTTAGGGAATGGGCAGGTCTTGTAGCCCACCTCCTGGTCATAGTGTCATAGAAAGAAGCAGAAAGTACCAGACACACTCTAGCCCAAAACCCAAAACCCCCTAAGCCCGAAACCCTAAACCCCTCAAACTTATCCGAAGCGGAATAGGCCTTGCGGATCACCCGCTTGCCCTGCCGCTCCTGCTAGCAGACTCGTTGTTTCAACTGTAAAGCATACGCTGCGAGTGTAGGGTTCCAAGACACACCCTCTTCACCCTTAAACACACTTTGTGATTGGAACTTGCCTTGGTGTACAGTCTGGCAAAAGTATACAATTGCTCGAGCTCTATATTGCTCAGCAGGTGGCGTCCTGGGTTCCAGGTAGAAGTTTGGGCTGGGGATGTCAGGAATGGAGACTGCAAAACCAAACAACTCCAAACGCTAAACCGCCTGACACTGTGCACAACACTGAACTTGAAACCCTAAACCCTAAACCTTTGCAAAAGCACTGAACTGAAGGGATTTCGGAAGCCAGACCGAGGACCTGAAACATGCTCGAGATGCCATGCATCGCCCGGACAACCTCTACCCATAGGGTCCTATTTTGGGGCTTAGGTTAAAAGTCTAGGGTCATACCATATCATACCCAACCCAACTTTGCGTAAACACAGTGCCAAGCTTCACCTAAAGAGCACTACATTCTTAACTTTTGAACACTAGACCCTGGGCTCTACAAAGCCCTGAAAGTCTAGTGGCAACACTACTCTGAGATTGGTCGTTGTTGCAAGCCTCGGGGGTAAGCAATGACACCTACACCCTTCCTTTAGACAACACAAACTTCACAGCCCAGACCTCTAGGCTAAGGCTATCTATCCCCACATCGGCAAACCTCGCCTACACCCAGAACGGACTCGCAGAAGTCGTGGGTTCAGTATTTCGGGAACCCGCACGACGACCAGCGAACCGAAAGGCCTTGACGTATGTAGCCAAGGGGTTGAGATTCATGGCTGTCCTGGGAAAGGTTGCTGGCTCCGAGTCTCGGCGAATGTGGAGCTGAAAGTATGGCATGTGCTGAGGATGGGAGCTGCTGGAAACGCTTTAAAGAATCCGTGTTGGAGATCATGCTAAAGAAGGAGCAACATAAGCACAATGCAAAGAAGAACCAAGGTGTGTATTGAGGCTTGCTGCTGTGGGTGCGGGATTCATTCAACGTTAGTTTTTGTTTTGCGGCTGCGGTGTTGCATGCACTCTATCTCGTCAATTGCCACACTGGTCACAATCCAAGATGAGTAGAAGCGCCCATCCCTGTGTACCGAGTCGTCTTAGCAGCCGAATCCCTAAATCCTGGATCCGAAACCCTGGTAACCCTAAACCCTCCCCCTGTATACATCCATGGTGTAAACCCAAAGCCCGAGCTCAGAATCCTTAAGCCAAGCTAGACAAGCAGGTCGGGTTTAGAAACCCATGCGGAGTTTTTGGCTGCTGGCACTTTGGGCCTTACAGGGTTTATTTGTGATTCAAGCTTTTTGGGTGCAGTGCCATGTGATGTCCCTCAAAGTTTGATTCTAGTCTAAAGCCACCGACTACATGGTTCCGCGTATGTACACACACACACAAACCTGCGTACCCCTAAACCCTAAACCCTAAAACCTAAACCCTAGACCCTAAACCCTAAACCCTAAACCCTGAACCCTTTAAAATCCAATAGCCCTATAGCCCTTATGCCCTAAGCCCTGAACTGCCAAGCTGAACCTAGTCCTTCCCTAAGTAAGGACCCGGCGAAGGCTTCTTGTTGCGACGACGTCACGACAAAAAATTCCGAAAAGGCTTCGGCGACGCAGACACGGGTGAATCTCAAAAGACGGGTCTACGATTGTTGAGGACTTTCCTCTTGAATTGTTGGAACCGCACGGTCCCGAATGGGCATGACGTAGGTTTAGGCTTCTGGGTGTTTCCTTGTTTGTGGGGCCGCAATTGATTTCAAGACTGCCTCCGCTCCGAACACCTTTTAATCTTCCAGGTGCCAAACCTGATTCATGAACATAGGGCTGTGGGGCATACTCTATAACTTGGGGATTATATATGACTTAGGGTCGAACTGTTCCGCTCGAAGGGCAGACAGGTTGAAACGTTGAGGGTTTAATCCACGGGCAGCCAGAACCAGAACAGTCTGCGGGGCTTTAGAATTAGAATAGGGCTTTCGGGTCCGACAAATCAAGTCTCTTGCGAAAATTAGCGCTTACCCTAAGGGTCCATGTAAACACATACTCCGTACTTTGGCCCTTTATGTACCTAAAAAAAGAGATTAATTTAAACCCTAAACCCTAAACCCTAAACCCTAAACCCTAAACCCTAAAAAAGGGATTACTTTAAGGCCAAAGCATATACTGCGGATTAGGGTTTTTGGAAACTAGCGCTTCTGGCTGAGAGCTGTTGGGCTGACGGGTACGATCGGCTTTTAAGTTAGGGTTCAGGGTTGAGGGTTTAGGGCTTAGGGTTTAGGGTTCAGGGTTGAGGGTTTATAAGGATCTTGCGGTTGAAAGCTTAAGGGTTGAAGGTTTAGAAGTTTATGGGGTTAAAGGTTTAGAGGTCTGAGGGTCCAGGGTTCTGCTACGACTTGCACCGCTGCTTGGCTTGACGGCTTGTTTCTGTCGCGCGAGTTCGGGAGGAATGGTCTAGGCGAGCCACACGGAAGATTTGTACAAACCTATGATCGGGCTGCCGCGGCCAATGGCCACAAGAAATGATCAGCGCAAGCTGCAAATTAGGCGCCGATTCGCGCCAATGCATCCCGCTAGAGAGAAGGACCCTTGCCACGCTAGTTTGGTCATGGATCCTGCACGGATGCCACAGCCAGAGATCACAAGGGAGGTTTGGCCTGGGGCCTAGAGTCGTGGAATGCTTAAGCTGTTGCATGGTGCCTGGTTTCGAACGGGCGGGTCGTCGTGCTGCACAGCACACTTTCTAGCCAGATCTGCAAGCAAAAAACATCGCCGTCACATGTGTCGGTCGACTTGAGTGACTTCGTTCATCTACCTGGGCAGACACTCACTGGCCCCAACATCCCTGATTGCTCTCGTGGCTTGGCCTAAACCTAAACCGTATACCCTTAATGCTAACTAGACCCACCAAACGCGAGACCGTAAACCGTGGCTCCCTTCAGTTGCACACGTACTTTCAGGAACGTGCTCAGTACGGTATGCTTACGCAGGGCTGCTCCCTAAGTACCTCATACCCGGCCCCATTTTTTGGATACCCACTTGTCTACATAACGGATCCTGGCCATAAAGCCAGGTACCTGAAAAAGGCTTGGGGTATGACTCTTTCGGTAAGGTATCTGCTAGCCGTGCTACTCCCAAGGCTGCCTCAACCAGTTAAAGGGTAGACAGGAGCTCCAAAGAGAGTTATGGATTCCGACGTATACCCCCAGCAGTGGCGGATCTTCGTTTAGGGGCCCACGATTCTCCCAAATCCCACATCCCAGAACCCGACCCCACACGCGAAGCGGAAGCGGAAGAGTTCGACGCCAGGCCCTGTGTTCTAACTAAGCAACACCCACAGGAGATTACCCATACCACCCTAACCCTGAACCCCAACCCTATGACTCTAAGAACATATATTTTGAAGAATTTGGGGCCGTGAGCCTAAACATATAATGCATACAGATATACATCTATATATATATATATAATGTGTATATGGATGTGTGTGTATATATATATATATATGTATATATGGAGAGAGTATAAGGCTTTCCATTCTAGGCCACTTCGAGCCTTGGGCTAATACACCTGCCAGAGGCCCGAGCCGGTCAACGACCAGACACCAAGTGGGACTTGCAATCCCTTTAATGGTAGTTCTCCAAGTTGGAGTCCCTTTTGGAATCCTTTTTCATGGGCGTGCCATACTGTTTACTGCTTTGGGGACCTGAAAATCGGACCCTAATTTAGAGAACTACCCGGACCTTGCTCCTGCTACAATATTCCCTAAACCCTAACCCCTAAACCCCAGCTTGGAGCAGCGTTGGGATGTCGGGGGTTTTAGTGAACAGTGGTCGTGTGTCGAACTGAGGGCTAGCATGTAGACTTTAGGGTTCATAGTAAGGTTTAGTCAGTTCAAACTAATCGCTGGAACAGGGTTTTGGGAGATACTGTCGTATCATTACAGAAACAAGAATAAGATCTTCCACACGCCCTCGTCTCTAAAGTCTACATTTTCAATGTCAGGCCACAAAGACTAGACTTATCCTCCACCCTGATGTCCTCAACGCTTACATGCTGCACCAACAAAACCTTAAACGCAAATCCCTGACTGAATCTCTACACCCCGAAGCCCACGCCCCAACCACCTAGGAAACAAAGGCAAGCCAACAAAACTGACAGCCTGAAACCTGAAACGCAAATGTCGGAAAGCCCTGACCAAAAGCCAAGCCCTTAAGCCTCATAAAACCTTAAACCCTAAAGCCTAAAACTGTTCCTAAACCCTATAAACCCTAAAAACCCTAAACCCTAAACCCTAAACCGATCTAGGGCGAGAAGCACAACCTCAAAGCGCTAAACCCGGATCTGAGGCGCCGGGCCTATAAACTGTAAAGGAAAGAATCCCACAATTCGTGGGGGGCCATCACCTCAAGGAATCAGGAATTTTCACATTTTTGGTTTTTGTTTTGCAATTTTGGGGTTTAGGCTTCAAGGATCCCAAACCCTGAACCCTTATCCTACAAGCCTTGTACTACAAGGTGGCCAGACGGACCCTCAGCTTCTTCTTGTCTGTATCTTGCTACTTCAGGTCTTTAAGATGTCGGAGCTTAGTCGAAAAGAGCTATACTGAGTAGAAAAGGATTTTTCTGGGGGGAATAGAGTAATGATATCGATCATTCTTCAGGCTTCTAAACTACTGCTTCACGTCCCAGAGAGCCCAAAATCCCTTATTTGAGGAATGTGCCTTATGTTGTATATGGCTTCCCACTATGGTTTACAAGACATGGAACTTTCATGAAGCGTTACTGTGCTTGCTGGCCAACTCTTTCTATCAACGACGAGGACAAAGGTCTACGTTTTGTGCGACGGGTTGTCGGATTGTTCAGAAAACTACAGGCATCCTGCTAAACCCGGCAAGCCCCCATGGAGATTGCGTAGAAGATAGGAATGCCGTCGTTGAAGTGCCCGAAACAAGGCTCACCGGGGTGTCACAGAACTCGGCTTTGCTCACGATGTCCCAAAAAATTCGCGAAACCGTACATGGAAATCTTCTATAGTCTATGGCAAAAGATCTTCCAGCCTAAACCTCAACTTATTAACCGTCTCCTTCTCTATCCGCTTCCGTTTTCTCTCGCATTCCGTTCATCTATTTCAGCCAAAACAGATTAAGCCCTGCGTCACATCCTAAACACCAAACCTCAAACCCTAAACCCAGAACACTAAATCTAAAACCCTAAACCCCTGATCAGAGCCTTAAGCCCTAAATCCTAAACCTGAACCTTTCACTCGAAGTTCAAAACCCTCAACCCCAAACCATAGACCCGCAACCGGCAACTCTAAGCTCCATCAGTAGTCTCCCTTCTATAGGTCTTTCTTTGGGTTACCGCATAGGACTAAATATAAACATGCTTCAGCCAACAAAAACAGGGACGCAATGGAGACTATAGCACTTTAACCCAAAATAACATACTTTCAAAGGACTTATATAAGCAAAATCACAATGGTAACTAGTTAGGCCGTTACATCATGTGGGCCGAGGAACGCTTTCAGGCTCGAGAGGAGGCCACTGCGCTCTCCGGCCGGAAGCTGACTGAACAGCTCCTGCGGCTTACAGTAGAAGCCCAAAAGTTGCAAGCCCAACAGCCTCAATCTTTAATATTGATGTCTAGGGCATGCCAACACTATTCGGCCTTAATCCGGTTTCCAACTTTTGAGGTTTACTGTGGCGCTCATTAAGGGTCTAAGGTCTAGAGTAATTAAGTAGGGTTTAGGGTTTAGGGTGTGGGGTTGTGAGTGTGCGTGTGTGTGTGTGTGTGTACGTATGTCTTTATATTTATATATATATATATATGTCTAATAATACATACACATACAGAAGCATGCACAAATTACAAAAAACACATACACTGTATGGTTGTGGGTTTTCCAGTGCATTTTGATGTTGTGGGGCTACAGGGTTTGGATGGGCTTCGGATTGCAGGGGCCTGGGTTGCAGGGTCTGAGCGGTTTGGATTTCCGGGCTCTTTGGGCTCTGCACAGGCTATGCTGTGGTTCAGGGTTGCCAGGAATATCCTAAACGTGGGAGTATGGTTCAGTCCTACTATGGATATTGCAGGTTTTAGCCATCAACAATGCTGCATGAAGCACCGCAGTGCCGCATGAAGCAGTCTAGCACAATACGTCCGAGTCCACCTTGACAAAATCGGTTTCGTCAACTCTACGTGTTGCGAATGGTGTCTTCAATATTTGCATTGCCGAGTATTCGGGCACCAAAAAGCACGTAAGCAAGGATTAGGATAGGAATATCCCAAAAGCACTCTTACCATGAAGCCCAATAAGGTAGGGATGTCCCTGTAAGAATGCTTATGCTTATGTTCTTGTTGGGTACGTAAAGTATAGTGCCAGTACTATAGTATACTGTATAGCAGTCTGAACAAATTTAGGGTATATGGATATGCCATTTTACAGCGTGCAGGTTTTAGGGAACTGAGTCTTTGAGGGCTTAGGGCCTAGGGTTTAGGGTTTAGGGACTTCTGACAAGGATGCAGGCATTTTGATGCTGGGCTTCAAGACTTTGGACAGGAGGTCGACGAATTTCGGGTGAATGAACTGACTAGCATAGCAGAGGCTAGGATGGGTCCAGCTCTCAACTATATACCTTAGGGACCCAAGGCCCTTTTGAAGCCTCATACCCGACCCCCCATGGTAAGTGCTGCAACCGAAATCCCAAAGTGGGTAAGGTTCTTACCAGAATTGGGTAGCTCTCGACTCTCGACCCTAAGCCATCCAATCTACGCAATCAGGACACACATAGCCAACCAACCAAACAATCAACCCACCTACCAACCAACCAACCAAGCAAACAAACAAACCGCGAGCACACACACACACACATGCGCCAACAATAAATCTAGGAGAGAACTCTAAGGCTGGGGGTTGGGGGTCTGAGACTTCCGCTCTTTGCAGAGTAATCAGTAAGGATTCGGGGTCTAGGATTGGCTTCTCCGGAAGTCGCACCCTAAACCCTAGGCCCCTAAACACCCCCAGGCCCGATCTAGTCTACGAAAAGTCTTATAAGTCCTTGCAAGGGTAGACTTCTTAGTGAACGCCAACTCCTGAAATCGCTCGCGCCCAAGCCTGAATCTGTGTCTTGAGGTAGGCTGCGCGGATGGACTCCACGCGCGCATCCACCTTGGCCACATGCAATCGCGTATCTCGGGTCAGCAACTGAACTAATGAAACCATGAACCTGCCAGGCACCCTAAGCGGGTGCAAGGCTTAATTAGGACTAGGACTTACAAGCGCTTGGAAATCTGTGAGTTGGGGGAGTACAGTAGTCCTTCAGACTTGCGAGACGTGCATCAAGACTTCCAGGATTCATGCATCCACACTTTCGATGGGGTTGCCGAGGCTTTAGGAATCCTGATTGGCCCAACAACTTCAACGTGGCTTCAATCAAGCACCCCTCTCTAGACCTCAGAAACAAGAGGCCCCAATTAGCGGCCTATAGTTTTCTCAAGATGCGTTTGCAGTTAGTTAGGCTTCCCTTTGTTCAGTTTTCTACTGCGTCGGATTAAGGGAGCAAGCCAGACCAGGGGCAGCAGGTACTCGATTAGTGGGTCACTGTTCCTTGTGGCGGCTTACTAAAAAGGCGTAGGGCTTAGAGTTTGAAGTTTTACGGTTCTGGATTCAGGGACCTCACAGCGCCCTGCAGCCGCAGCCTCTGCAGTGCACAACAGATGTGCACACCGAGTCCCTGACGTTCTGCGACTCGAGCCAGCTGACCTCAAAGAAGATCGGCATAACCCTTAACCCTAAAACCCCCCAACCAAAAACAACAACCAACACCACAAGCCCCTAATTCGATTCTTAAACACCAAGCCCAAGATTAAGTAGTTACAGGATTCCAGGGCAGCTATGTCGTTTCATGAGATTTGGTATATAGGGGGCTGAAAACCTGACTCGAGTTTTGCAATATGTTGTAGTCGGCAGCGACTACCCGGGACTGCAGTCCGCCTCTTCCGCGGATTTGCGGCGCTTTTTGCTGGGCTCCGGCTCCTGGATAATCTGGCCTTCCTCGGAGCTTGGGCGCTCCGGCGCAGCCTCCTTCTCTTCCATCAGTGTCGTCTTGCCCTCCTCACTCATGTACTGGCGCTCCATCTTGGCCACCTGCAACTCTAGCCTTAGGGCTCATAGGGTTTAAGGTTTATAGGGTTCAGATAAGAAGAGATTTGTTTGTCCAGGTCATCGGGGTCGCGCTTCCGGAAGCTGGCGGCACCGACTGCACAGCTTGGGTGAGACGCGCGATCTTGCCCTCAAGAGCCTTCACACCGTTCATTGACCATAAGCAGCTTCCTTATTGGCCCTGCTGCTCTTGATTTGGGGTCTAAGCAGTCTGATCACATGAAAGCTTCCGACGTCTTGCGACGGTCAACTACCTCTAAGCGAGTCATGTTCCGGATACCCGGCTTAATTGTCATAGGGCGATAGGATCTTCGGCACAGACTTAGCAAACCAAAGCAAAGATCTTCATTGCTGTACTAGGGGTTCTGGTATGTGGCGCTATACCTCTATGAGTAGTTCTCTATATCCGGGTCCCTTCTTAAAGTCCCCAAACTAGTATGGAACCCTTGTAGACCCCAAAAGGAACCCTACTTTAGAGAACTACACTCTGGGGGACTAAAGGAGATCCCAGATTTCATCGGAACACGCTGAACTCCTTCTGGCAATCTTAGACGGCGGTGCTATAAAGCTGACAGGCTTGCCTCCTAATTGAAGCTCCCCTGAGAAGGCAATCAACAAGCCAAGAGCCACATGAAAATTATGGACCAGACACTTCCAACAACATTTATCAGCTTCTCCCCTAAACCCTAAACCATTGTATTAAGGCCTCGAACGTGAACCCGGGATGCGCGGAAGGATCTGTCCGCGTCCGGCGACATCTCACAACCCCTGAGCCCTCGACTGCCGAGCCTAAACCAAACTCGACGTAGATCCTAAACCCTCAACCCGGGAGCCCTGAACCGCTATGAAGAAAGACTTACATCCCAACACTCCAGGAAGGAACAGGTTCGCCTCTCAAGATCAAACTGCGGCGAAATCAGAATCCACAAAGTTTGGGGCTCAGGATTTTATAACTAGGGGTTTAGGGTTCTGGGGTATGGGATTCAGCAGTTTAGGGATTTCGGTTTAAGGGTTTGGCGTTGGAGGTTGGATATTGGAGAACTAAAATCCTCCCCAGATCTGTGGGGCGTGCCATCTTCTGATCGCTGGCGAAGTCGACGTTGCTCTCAGCGGACCACTTCTGGATGAGTGCCTGGACGATCAAGCCCTAGCAATTTGCGTATATCGTGGTTTAATGGATATATTAGACTACTATTCCGTATCCGCTTTCAATCACATCCACAGCCTAACAATTATGAAATGATGAAGGCATACGACCCCCAGGGGCTCACAGGGTCACTGTTCCCTAAGGGTCCATGTGCCCAAATGGTATATACTTTGGCCTTAAAGGTACATTCCGGCAGAAGTATCTACTATTTGGGTACATGGAACCTTACGGGCTGGGTTCAGTTGCTACACTGCAGCATCCAGTTTAGCCACAACACTAAACCACCAGCTCTAACCAGGGACCCTGTCAAGATACACTTAACAAAAACGATAAAACCACCAGTAGCCCAAACGGTCCTCTGCAACTGCTGTTATGGGGAGTACTTCCCTAAATCATACTAGTATTCCTGACATAGAAGCCCTACATTCTACTACATAGGTACATAGATAGGACCCTTTGGGTAGGTCACACTTACGGAGCCTTGGCGGTCCGGTTGCATTCTCAGGATCATGTGAACCTCAGAGCCTTGACTCCAGACCGAACTAGAAGCCCTAAAGTAGGGGCCTGCACAATGAGAATAAGGTTTCGGGGAACATTATTCTGGACTCATAGTATGGAATAATATGTGTAATTATTCAGGCTTCTACATTAAACACGGCACACCCCACCAGGAACCCAGAAATCTCAAATCCAAATCTCAGAACCCAGACAATCCACAATGTCTGAATTCAATCACTACCTTCCGAGACAGGGCATCCTCAACCGTGGAAGGGTTGAGAGCCTCTGTGGCAAATCCAAATCTAGGGGTTTAGACGTAGGGTTCCGGGCTCCAGGTGTAGGGTTTAGGGGACATCCTCGACCCACCCCCCTACTCTCCTCCCATAAATGTTGCCCTGTCCTCCAGCAACCAGAAGCTTAGCTCTGTCTTTACCCCACACGGTTGAAGGCTTACGATTTAGGGCCCGCGGCCTCGCCACCCTTGTGAGTGAGAGACCGGTCGGCTTTCTGCAAGCGCTTGATCATATGGTCCTGTAGGGTCGGCCCTAGGGGTGAGGATCAAAGCATTTCGCTTCAAATCCTGCCCAGAATCCTACATCCTACCGACGTAGTCTCAAAGCCCAGGCCTTGACCCAACACAGGGCCTTAGGACTTGGGGGCCAGGGGCTGCAGGGGCTTGAGTCTCCCGTGCATAAGGTTTTCGGGTCCAATTCAGAGGATTAGTATGAACAACGTCTAAAGTTTAGGGTTTACGGATTGCCCACTCTAAACTAAAACCCTAAACCCTAAACCCTAAACCTCAGACCCTAAACCCTATACTCTATACCCTAAGCCTTGAACCCCAAGCCTAAACTCTAAACCCTAAACCCTAAACCCTAAACCCTAAACCTTGAACCCTAAACCGTCTCCTTTCGGGCTTCTTGTTGGGCTTCCGAGCCTTGGCTTCAGGGCTCTCTGGGCTCCAGGCCCCAAAATCCTAATAAGGGTTTCGGGGTTCAGGGCTTAGGGCGTTTAGGGTTTAGGGTTTAGGGTTTTTTAGGGTTTAGGGTTTAGGGGCCTAAGGCTCCATGTGCCCATGTACCTACATAGCATAGTATAAGGGCTTGAATCATTAGAATCGGGTTTGGGGTTCCGGTGATAGAATGGTTATGATAAGGAAGGCTAGGGAATAACATTGGTAATTATTTACGCTTCTGTACTATGCTTAGGCCTTCGGGGGGTCTCTGTATAAGTACTCTCAGGCCCAAGTATATACTGTGTAAGCTTAGGGAAACTATCCTAAGATGTCCGAAGGGTCCCAACTTTAAGCGCTTAGGGTTTAGGGTTCCTTTAAATAAGGGCTTCTAGCAAGGTTTCTTTGGTAGCAATGACTGGAAAGTATCCCCCCCATAAAGTCCATAACTGTACCTAGGACCATTTGGGCCATCAAGGGGGGAGCCGACATCCGGATGCAACGCTCAGGGTTTAGGGGGTTAGGGCTTTAGGGTTTAGGGTTTAGGGGGGGTTTAGGGCTTTAGGGATGACTGTCTGGTGCTTAGTAGGGAATGGGGGAATGGGTTATAGGGGCTACTATAAGGGACCTTAAGGGACTATCATAGGGATCCATTCCCCCATTCCCTACTGAGCACCAGACAGATGAAGGGCTCAGGGTTTTAGGGTTTCAGGGTGTAGCGGCTTAGGGTTTGTAGGGCTTTAGGGTTTATAGGGGTTGAAGGCTTTAGAGCAGGGCTTTGGCCTTAGCTGTTTCAGGGCTACGGGTTCAGGGTTTAGCTTTGCAGGGTTGAGGGTGCGAACCCTTCGTTGGGCTCCTGCAACATCCTCCTCTTCACTCGCCAGAAGAAGTAGCGGCGAGAGTTCTTCCTGCAAGCCGCTAGTTGGTCTTCTGAGCATCCAAGTATTAAAAAGTAACCCAAGAATACTCTTCTCCTAAACCCCAATACCCAATCATTACAACATTGTGCACTTGAGCTTTTGACTACGTTAAAGGACTTTAGTTCATTCATGGCTGCCTGCTCATACATGTCCGTCTTCTTTTTATACCGAAACACCGATGAACAATTGCCGCACTGGTTTCGCACTCGCTCCATAGCCGATGGCGACAACCACGGACATTTTCTGTGGAGTCACAAATCGTGGCTACTTTGGGCTACTTGAAGTCTTCGGGATCCACAGCGTCGATGCCGTTTGCGTAGGCAGGGCTTGTGTTGGCGAACATCGGTAGTAGACCCGAGAAGTCGATGACCTTTGATTCTAAAGCCTCGAATCGTCGAAGGCCGGAGCCCTAAACCGTAAACCCCAAAATCGACAAGCCCCATAAACCCTAAATTGCCCTACAGACTCTACAGCCTCGAAGCCCTGAGCCTAAAACCTAAGCCCCAAACACTAAAGCCTCAAAGTCAAAGCCCTGAGCCCTAAACCCTAAAACCCTAAACCTAAACCCTAAACCCTGAAGCCTCACGACCCTGAACTGAAAATGCTCACACCCAACCTCTTGGGTCTTTTTGATGTGAGCCTACTTCCGGATCCAAACGCACAAGGTTGAGCTCTGAGATGCATGCCAGACAGTCTAGGGTTTAGGGTTTAGGGTTTCTCGGTTTAGGCTTTAGGGTTTAGGGTTGAGGGTTTTGGGTCAGGGTTTAGGGTTTAGGGCTTTGGTTTAGGGTTTAGGATTTCGGGGTTTGGCTTAGGGTTTAGGGTGTTTAAGGCTGTAGGTTTAGGATTCATGGATGAGGGTTTAAGGCTGTAAGCTTCGGGGATGAGTTGTAGATATTTGGGGTTCCGGGAGACCAGTTGAATTGCGACACACCAGTACTAAGGGCTTGGGTTGCGTGTTCAGTGGAAGGTATAGGGTTAAGGCTTGAGTGCTTGCAGTTCGCTTAAGAGGCCGTCAAAAGCAGTTGTAGAATAGGAATCAGGAATGTTTGCCGAGTTAGGGCCTTCGGGCTTTGGGGTTTGCGGGTTGAGGGTTCCAGGGTTCAGAGATTGTGGTTAGGTTTGTAGGCTGAGTCCAGAAACCCCTAGGCCAAACCTCAAAAACAACCTCACAAGCCTCCAGGGTCTGAAGCCGAAGCCCAAGCGCACCACCTTTTAGGCAACTCTGTAGCCAGAATGTCTTCTTAGCAGCGGAACCTCAACTCAATTCTCCCACGCCGATCCGAAATACCCAATTACCCCCCCAGATTACTAACCTCATCCCTGAACCATGAAAGCAACTCGCAGCTACACTTTGTCGCCTAAAGCTTGCAACCCTAACCCCGAACCATGAAAGCCACACCTCCTTCGGGGCATCGCTTGGTGGAGCCCCTTAAAGGAAGCCCTGCCCTCCGACGAAGAGTGTGACGTCGATGACGAGTCAGATGGTCAAAGGGAACCCCTGCAAGGAAACCCTTAGAACCCCTCCGGGTGCATGTACCCAAGTAGTAGATATACTTTGGCCCTTATGTACCTGAATAGGGATTACTTTAACGCCAAAGTGTATACTAGTTGGGCACATGGACCCGTAAGGAAAGGATTCAGAACCCTAATAACCCTAAACCCTTGCACCCTAAACCCTACACCCTTAGAGAGATCGCTTAAAGGAACACCTTAAAGGAACCCCTTAAAAGGATCCCCCACTTTCAGAACCCCGGAGTCCAGTCGATGCTGTCGCGGATCACATTCTTCGCCTTCATTCGCCCCGCTCGGTCGTGCAGGTCCGCGAAGGTGGTCTGACAGTGTTTAGGGTTTAGGGGTTTAGGGGCCTAGGGTTTAGGGGTTTTAGGGTTTTAGGCCAGGCGTTTAGGAAATTAGGATTTAGGGTTTATAGGTTTAGGGTTTAGGGTTACGGGGGTTTTGGCACTGAGGGTCTGACACACCTATAAAGTTCCATTTTAGTGGAGTCTTGTGGGTGGAGTCTTGTGGGGGTTACCTAATAGGATCCATAATATATAACGGCGGCTAAGCCAAAAAAGGAAATACATTGGAGACTACAGGCAGGGTTTACTATGAGCGAACAACGTTAACTAACCTTTGAAACATAGCCTTTGTGATTCACAAGTATCCTCAAAACAAGACGAAAGCACCCAGGTAGCTTTGCCCCAAACGATTGAACATATTGGGGCTTAGGCTTAGCTGTAGCCGAAATAACATGCCTTTTTGTGGGGCTCCTTATGATGGTGTCTATACATGATTCCTTACAGAGGTCGGTTTTTTGGGCCACCCGTAGGGTCTAGCTTCCGAGTCTGCTTGCAGTCTATAGATTCGGGGCTTGAAGTCTTACATAGAGGGTTCCAGTACGGGAATACTCGGGTGTCATGGACCACAGAACTATACACTGAATCATCTCGGACCTAGTTGCATGCTTGAATGAACTTTAAGGGTTTTACTGAGGCCTTGGCTTATGGCTTCTGTCGGTACATGCCGCGGGGGCACTGAACAAACACAACAAAGAATGCCGATGAGGAATCAGTATGTAGCAAAGAGCGACTTGCAACCCCCTCAGGCTGTGGAACCTCCTCGGATGAGTCTTCTAAACCCTTAACTTGTATAGGTCCCAAACCCAACCCTAAACCCTGAGGCCTAAACCCAAAGCTCTAAACCCTAAAACCTAAACTTCCCAAATGATTCTTCTATGTCCCAGCTAGAATCCAAAATTTGGCTGCTTCAAGGTACAAGTACATGGCATGTTGACTGAACTTAGAGCTTTGCAACGCCAAGAAATATCCTACATAGTCTTCTATATGAAACGGAGGACGAGACAGGAGGGACATGGAGTTGGAATCCAATGCGGGGCCTTAGCAACCTAGTGCTTAGAATGGGGTTCTGCGGAAGCTATTATAATTTGTGAATCTTCCTTACAGCTCATAAGGCCTTGCTGCCTCCCTGTAACAACCCTCATACGCCCTACAGAAAGCCCTATACTAAGTATCACACAAAGACCTTACAAAGCAACCCGAACACTACCCAAAGGGTCCTAAGTACCTACTTGGCAGAATGTACGCTGGGAACTACCATTACGATTTGCGGAGGCATCCCCCATATAGGTACCCTGAACCCTCAACCCTTAAGGGGGGAGCCCGAAAGCCTTAACCCTTGACAAAGTATCCCGCACAGCAGTACATAATATAGTGGCTTTGATAAATAGAAAGGGGTTTTGGGGTATAGTATACCAAAATAGTATAAGTAATTATTTAGGCCCCGATATTATGACCCTTTGGGCTAGCTTTGGGATTAGCAGTATAGGGGGTGCCTGGCCTCTTCAGAGGCTCACGCTTAGACGGACTGATACCCTGGAGCAAAGAGCCCGAAACTCTCAAGTGCAGGATGTTTGTCTGCTTTAAGGTTTAGGGTTTAGGGTTTCTCACAGTTTAGGGGTTTAGGGCGTAGGATTTCGGCAAAAGAACCAAAAACCGCAAACAACAAAAATCCGAAGAAAGCCCAAGCAAATAGACCAAAATCCTTTCTCCGACTTGTCCCCAAACCCTGAACCCTCAACCCTAAACCCTAAACCCTAACTAAACCCTAAACTCCACACTTGTTGGGGCTCTGGCCGCCACGGAGGTGTACAGGGGAAGCCTTGGTAAAGCTCTGCATACAACATAGGGCTAATGGGGGTTTAGGGTTTGGAGTTTAGGGCTCAGGGGGTTTTAGGGGGTCTAGGGGTTTAGGGTGCGGGGGGAGTTTCGGTTCAAGTGCCCAACAAACCCCCCAGGTACCTACTATATAGAGTACTGGAGCCCCTAGGGCCCTATATAGTAGGTACCTGGGAGGTTAGGGAAGGCCATTGCAAGTACAGCACTTGACGCTGGAAAATCGCTCCACAAGGCAGAGGGCGGCTTTGCCCTTCGTGGCCCCCGCTGCTTGCGCAGTGCGGCTTGCAAGGCAAGATTGTGACGCTTGGAACTGAGACGTCGCCTGCATTGCGGGGGAAGTGCACGGAGCAGGGCAGAAACGAACGTGTGGGCATGCTCGGTCTTCGCGCAAGGCGGCTTGCGGTTCAGGGCTTGATGGGTAACCCTAAACCCTACGGGCTACAGGTTCAACTACGGGCTTGAGCAGAGCATTCTCAGGTTTAGGGCCCTGGCTGGGGGTTGTAGTCTAGGATTTGGGGGGATTTTCGTGTTGATTGTTTGGCGTTGACCGGCCTTTGGGATACCTACAGCCCTGGCATCACTGAAGTTACCGGCCGCCCTAAACCCCAAGCCCTGAACCTTAAACCCCAAACCCTAAACCGGATAAGGTTCTGAGCTTTCTAGGGCCTAAGTTACTATCGTCTGGTCAGTTGTAGTTCGCCTCTAAGCATGCCGGGAGGCTCTCCCAGAGGGCCCATATATACTGCCATTATGGAATTATAGGCTTCAAAGGACCATCCCTTTGTTTGGCTTCGGGGACCTACTTCCACAATAGTAGTATATACGGACCCTTTTGCCTTGGGACTTTCAATTTTATCCAGGCCCGCTCGTGTTTGCCAGAAGGTTCTCAATTACAGGCCAATGAGCGTGCATTCGCCACTATAACCTGCACACCCAAAACCCTGGACCGTTCGGTTTAGGCTTTAGGCTTTTGGTTTAGGGTTTAGGGTTTAGGGTTTTGGTTTAATTAGGGTTTAGGGTGTAGGAAGGTGAACCATGACAGGGGCTAAACCCTAAATCAACAAAATCCTAAAGCCAAGCCCCAAGGAAATCCCACCAACCCCAAAAAGGCTGAGCGCGGTGCAGCTGCTTTTCTCTAGCCTCCGCTGGTCCGGAAGTGTGAGAGGAAACTTCTCCAGAATCTTCAGTGGTTCGCGCACAACGATCTAGGTTTTATGTAGGGGGTTTTCTTTGGGTGTCCGCTAGGTTTATGCAGGGTCAACGTAGACGTAGCTTTGTGTGAGGTTCATGTAGGTGTAAATGAGTTTATGTAAGCTTTGTAAAGGGTTCTTCATGTTGTAGGTTTGTGTAGGGTTGTTCTTTACAGTTCATGTAGTGTGATGTAGGACTGAGAGTCCAGGGCCATGGGGTTGGGAGAGAAGCTCTGCAAGCAGACTACCTGCAAAGAAAGGATAACTCAAAATCCGACTCCGCGACGTCCTTCGGTGCATGTCCGCAGGTGTATCGCGGCAGGCTGAACTCCTGTCGGTCCATGGTCAGCAGCCTGTTGGTGCTGACAGCACGTTGCTGCAAAGACTTGACTGTGCTCAGCCGAACGCACACCGAATACTGCGAGTGTGTCGATGCGTTTCGGAAGCTGAGGCAGGTCGACCAGCTTCATTGTCTCCATGCACGATTGAATTTAGACATCCTGGCTGCTGCCTCGCCCGCCGCTGCTTGACGAGCCACGCAATACTGGGCCTTAACAATTAGACTAGGGTCTGGGCATTGCCCTCATTATAGCCCTACCTTAAGAACCCAAAACCTACTTTTTTGTAGGGTCCCTATAAATCCCATATTAAGGTTTATTTATAATAAGAACCTACAAAAAAGTGGGTTTTGGGTTCTTAAGGTACTTCCTATCCCTAAACCCTAAACCCTAAACCCTAAACCCTAAACCCTAAACCCTAAACCCTAACAGCACCCGAAGACTTCACTTCTTAGTAAACGCCAGACCCTCATCCCCAAGCCTGAAACCTGGACCGTAAACCTCAACAACTCCTGAAGTTGCAGAGCTTTCCCCACGGGGTCCGTGTACCCAAATAATAAATACTTTGGCCCTTATGTACTTAAATAGGGATTACTTTAAGGCCAAAGTATATACTATTTGAGTACATGGACCCTTAGAGTTTTAGGGAGGGGAACGAACCTCTTGTTTCGGGGAAGAGCCTCCTGTTGAGCCAGAAGTCATCCAGTTCTCTTCACTTCTCTGCAGAAAATGTGGGTGTCAAGGATGCAGCGTTTAGGGAATTGGATCAGGTTTAGGGTTTAGGGTTGAGATGTAAAGGCAACATCATGGTGGATGATCCTCCTTCAGACTATCCTGATGTCTCAGATGAGGAAGACGATAGACCTCGCCTTTTATACGGAACGTCGTCGTCCGTGATTACCGGTGAATGTACAGTCAAAGAAGGATCTGGTTTAAAGAAAAAGTTCATGAGGTATGGGCCTTGCACCCGAAATTGTGAGGGTTTAGGGTTTAGGGTTTCGGGTACGGCTTCAGGGCTTGGGGGCTAGTTACCTCTTTGCCTCCATTGCGATCCTTGCTGTAGGATTTGATCCAGAAAACTGGACATGCACTGGTTATCCGAAAATTGAAGCGGGAGCCCATCCTTGATCTCCTTTTCGACTTCGGTCTTCGCAGCGCCCTGGCAGCAGCTAGAGACTCAGCTTTGTGGACTTTGCCTGACCCTCCGAAAGCCCAGACACGGACATAGCCTGCTTTCTTGCAGATTCCTTCTTCTTGCTATCTTGGGGGGGTTAGTTTATAAGGTCACAGCCCAAAGTCTCATCCAGTTACAGCAGCCGCTTTCAACTTCGTAAGAGCTGGGTAAGAGCTGGAGGCCTCCTTGCCGGCCAGCTTGCCATCCAAGTCCTTCAACTTGGCGTCGATTCGGTGCATGGCCTCTACCTGCAGCGTATGGAGTTTAGGGCCACAGGATTTAGGACATAGGGTCCTTATTCCCTAAACCCTAAACGCTCAACCCTAAACTGTTGGGTTTAGGGTTCAGGGTTTGAATTAAGAGCTCGAGGGGTCAGGTTCTGGAATGCAGGGCTTGAGGCTTTTCTTGTTGCAGAACTGGTGCGTTTTTGCTGAATACCTATAAGCCATATATTCTATATCATATAGTGTTTATATAGATTCTCCATCATATACCACATGTCATATCTTACACGTCATATACTATATAGCATAGACTATGGCAGACTATATCCTATATACTAGAACGAGCTGAAACTACGGTCCCCTCTCCAGCCTTTCGGGGCCTTGAGGTTGGGATCTTACAAGCCCAGCTATGCAGGGAGCATTCTGTTTCGGGTTTAGGATGTAGTGTTTCGCGTCAGTTAGTTGGGGGTGTTGGGTTTTGGGCTAAATGAGGGCTTTGGGGGTTTAGGACTCGATGTATGTGAGCCGCAATTCTAAACCGTACAAACCTGGTAGGTCAAGTAGAGGGTAGGGGAACCTAAACCCAAAGGGACCCTTAACCCTAAGCCCAAACATGCTCAAAGACCTGAGCTCTCCATGGAAGACCTACTCTCCCAAAAACTTTTCCACTCTGCGCCTGCTGAGGTGCACGGTACTTCACCTTGGGTTGCAGGACATACGCACGGTGTTCTTGGATGTACGTGTCTATCCGTGTGCATCTATTCATGTGTACTGCGATGTTATGTAAATATGTCTGTATGTATGTATGTATGTATGTATGTATATGTATGTATGTATGTATGCATGCATGTACGTATGTATGTATGTGTTATATATATATATATATACATATCTGATACAGAGAGAGGAGCTTCGTTGTCTACACGCAGTTCGAAGCTGTTGCAACATCGGCCTAGAGGAGTCGTGTTGAGGGTTTACGCGGCGTTGGTATTGCGTGAAGAGCTAATGGAAGCCCGAAACCCTAAACCTTAAAGCTCTGGAACCTAAGCAGAAGCCCCAGTGACTCCCGAATAGCTTTGCAAAAGGCGGCTCAGTGCGGAAACCTTTGAGGATTCACACTTCCTGTCCTTCAAGGTTTAGGGGGCAGTTAGTAAATAGCATGTATAGTGTAGCCACTTGTTATGGTAGTCATGACCTGGATTCCCAAATCAACCATGTAAACAATCTCTAAACCAACGATTTTGTTTGGCAGAACGTACCCAAACAAACATTAACTAAAGCGAGGCGGTCGAGGCTTGGGGACATTATTCAGGGTTGAGGGTTTTCATTTCTGGGCCGGATTGGAGTCCATGAAGCATGGTCTGTGGGGCCTGAGCCATCTGCACATCCGACAGGAGGATTGGGGGCTTAAGGTTTAGAGCTTCGAGGCTTAGAGAACGATAGCCGGTTAGGCCAGTCCGACAGAGGATTTTTCATGAAGAGGTAGAGCACCTCATGTCGTCAAGTCCGGTAGATTGCAGGACCTGTACGTTGAACGTTCGACTCAGCCAGGACACCTTGGCCAAACTAGCCGGGTTAAGAGGCCTGGTTTATAGGAATTACTCTGAACACTCTGCCAAAGTTTAAACCCAAACTTGACCTAGACTGCACGCAAAACCAATCAACCCAAACACGAAGTCCTACCCCTCAGCCCTAAACCCTACGCCCTAAACTCCTCAAGTTCGGGCTGCGCGACCTCCACAATACCTGGTGGCTCGAGAATGCCGCCGCGGGCATCCACGTCGGCATACCTGCGAAGCGCAGGGGTTCCAAGCTACCCTAAGAGTCCAGGTGCTCATATAGTATATACTTTTGGCCTAAAGTACCTAGATAGGGACTGCTTCAATGCCAAAGTATATACAAGCTAACATGAGTCAATGGAGCCTTATAACTAGGGACTCGAAAGATTTTGGAGTACCTACAGTCTCCAACGTAGCTAGTTCCCTGTTGGGTCAGACGGTTTAATTTTCACAGGCAAGTACGATCCCACCAAAGCAGACGCAAAGTAACCAAAAAGCAGGTGGCGACCACATGACAGAATAGCAATAGCAGTCATCATATGAGGAGGGGAGGAAGACGACTCACTCGCACGTGTGCCAATGTTGGTGACTATTCGTCAGTGTTGCCGATACAAGTTGTAGAACCAATTAACAATCAGCAGAACCACCATCATCATCATCGTCGTTATGCTCATCATCAGCATCACCATCACCATCATAATGATCGTCACCACAGGCATCGTCGTCGGAGATTTGGTGGAGCTTTTCTCCAGGCTTTGCTCTACAAAGAACTCCTTGCTCAGATTAACCAAGCTCATGACTACGATCTGAGAAAGATGCAACTGCAGGTGACGAAACACCAGAAACTACATATGAGGGTCCTCTATTCTACCCCAGATAGCCCCTACTAAGGACCCTGGCTCCATTAAAGCGCCCTTGCCGGGTCCTGGCAGGTAGGGCGCTTAAAAGGGTCAGGGTTTGATGACTCGATTTCAAGACATTCCTCCTCAATCCATTCAGAGCTCTCCAGGGTTTCCCACTTGAGGACGTGGGATCCAGGAAGCTCGAGTATAATATAGCATGATATAGCATAATATAGTATAAGATAGTATAAGAGAGTACAGTTTAAGGATGGCTCCGACTGAAACTTTCGCACATGCCTCGATTGCTTCAGCTCGCTTGACCCCAAGACATTGCTATACCCACGGACCCAAGCCCTGAACCCGAATCGCGAAGGTCGGCGCACATCTCCATCTTGTCTGGGTTGATTGCGGGGTCAATGACCTGCTATGTACCCAAAACAGAGAGATTTAGGGCCCTAAACCGCCTAGACCCCAGATCCCATGTACCTAAGAATCACATCATCTCCCTAATGCGTACCCTCGAAAACTACTAATTATCCAAAATTCCCATACCTATTTAATACATCCCTCGGACATTAAACCAAAAACCCAAAACCCTAAACCCTAATTACTAGGTCAGATCAGGTCCTGTGGACCCTTAGGGTATTTTTATGGGCTGGCGTTTCAAGATTAGGGCAAGAGATGGACCCTAAACACGGCAGTGTAGGGGCCTTAATACTTAAAAAGGGTTTTGGGTATAATCTTAGTACAAAATAGTCATACTATGAACCCTGAGGACTTGTATTGCTAGCTATTCCGATCCCTATATTACTCCGAAGCCCTGCGATGTGCCGACAATAGAAGCAGGAGCATCAAACTCGGTCCCGCATCTCCTAAAACAGCGTGTGGATGTAGGGTTTTGGGATTTAGGGTTTAGGGCTAGTAGTGATGTAAACCTTACTTAGGGTTTTAAGGTTTGGGCCTACTTATACTACCTGGTATTAATTCCGGGCCGGAGGGACCACCCAGGCTCCGCCGCGGAGCTCGCCGTGCTTCGGGATGTAGATAAAGATAGGCTGGTCGTACCTCTTGGAGAGAAGGCAGGGTCTGGGGCTTAGAGTTTAGGTGTGGCATTAAGGTCTCAACATCTACTATCTACGATTCGGGGTCCATGTGTTTCGGGGTCAGTGAGTAGGGATTTAGGGATTATAGCGTTTAGGCCCGTGTTCCGAGCCGGGGGGCCTGGGTTCCCCGAGACTCGATGATATTCCTTCCGCAAGAAGGGAGGGTTCAGGGTTTAGGGTGGAAGTCCGAGGATCGCTACCTCCTGACATGGAATTCGCTGTGGCGACATCCACCTTGCAGGCGTTACATGGAACATCCACATAATTTGCTACTTCCCAGTGTTTGAACAGGATTTTAATACGGCTTCAAAGAGAAATAATAGGATCATCGCCAATGCCATCGATTTTCCTGGATTCCTTGTTTTTGCGGGTTTGCAGCTTTGTATTTGTCGCAGCACTGCTCGGAGCTTCCTGGCCATCTCGACGTTATTTAACTACTCTAACTTTAATGCTCTGGGCTCTGCAAAAAACCGGGCCCTACGAGCCGAATCACATACATAGCCGGTTGTTGCTGTTCCTCGAACCATACGTAGAGCCGTAGAGCAAGCTTAACTTGCCCTACAGATAGTCTGAGCCCTAAACCTTGAACTCAAAACCTGAAGGCAACGCATGGAGGCTATGTTCAAGTAAGGGGAGCCCACCGTCCTGCCTGCATTCGGACTCTTGAAGAGCACACAGATGTCAGATTATGCCAGGCTCGAGATTTCAGGGCTCAGGAATTAATGTAGGAACCTCATAAAGAAACCTTGGGTCTTTATTAGGGTTTGTTTATTATGCATCTTAATATTTGGGAGAAGAAAAGGGCATGGGTTTCTTAATCAGGTTCCTACATTAGTCTTAAGTCTTTATGCAACACCACCTCGCGGGAAGGCTTCTACACTCTGGCTGGCCCGGTGGGGTCACTCGACCAGCGCGTCTACAATCATGGCCTCAGCGCAGGCTGCGTCTAGAGTTCAGAAGAGCCTGACAATAGAAATACACAAGCCACTATAAGCCACCTAAACCCCAAAACGATGCACCAAATAATAATGATCAAAGAGATAATAGGCCGCTACTTCTACTACTACTACTACTACTACTACTACTACTACTACGACTACTACTACTACGACCACTACCACTACCACTACCACTACCACTACCACTACCACTACCACTACCACTACCACTACCACTACCACTAC